>OX456986.1:170383619-170437287 GCA_949752695.1 Melanostoma scalare
ATGCACCGAAATTCGGCGAAAGTCAGTCTAATCCCGTTCCGATTTTTCGTAGCAGTGCACAAAAAAGAGAGTGCTCTCGAGAGAATAAAAAAATTTCCCCGTCCTGCGAATTTCCGCCACCAAAATTTCTGTGGACAGAAATCGTGCACAGCCAAAACAAATACCACAACTGTCAAACAGACGTTTTTCCAAGCGTTGCGTTGCTGCGAATGTTTTGTTCAAGGCGTTTCTTTACTTTTAAGACAAATACGCTCTTTCAGAGAGTTTCTGAAAAAATTTTACAACCATTCCTTAAAAAAAAATTTCTGTGCACAAAAAGTAAAGAAACAGACTTATTCAATCTGTTGTCGAAAATCAGAAAATATGAACGAACACAACCCAAAGACTGCCAACCTCTGGGTGCCAAAAAAGAAATTTAACCAACCATCCCTGTTGTGCAGTTAGCTAACTGCGATATTTATGTTCATTTAGGCTATTGACATAAGGAGTTGTTGTTTTTCCATGAGCGATGTTTTACTGAAATGAACATAACTTCACATAGAATTTCGATAAAACGCGCCTAAAAACAACTCACTTGCAGTAGTAAGCAACAGGGATGGCTGGTAAATGGCGTTAATGGAATAAAAGCCGAGTTTTTTTGGGAATTTTTATATTCACTTAGGCGCTCATAAGTGAATATAAAAATTCCCAAAAAAACTCGGCTTTTATTCCATTAACGCCATTTACCAGCCATCCCTGTTGCTTACTACTGCAAGTGAGTTGTTTTTGTCCACTTACGTTGTTCATTTTAGAGTTGTTGTTTTTCCATGAGCGATGTTTTGCGATGTTTTGCTGAAGTGAATACAGTGCCCCTGTTCTGTAACTATCGCCTCGGCGATAAACGGTGGGAAATGGAACCAAATTCTATCCGCCGTATTAATAAACGCGGAATAGCTGGGCTAAGTCTTATTCCATGAACTGTATTATCTTTTGCCAAATTATTTTCCACTTAATCCATGGAATAAGACTTAGCCCAGCTATTCCGCGTTTATTAATACGGCGGTATGAATTTAGTAGGATTTCATTCCATTTTCAATTTCTGTTTTCACTTGGCAATCGAATCTCAAAACCTCCTGCGTTAACAGGCAGAGATGCTAGGAATTAAGCCTTGCGCAAACCAATGCGGTGAGTGCGTGCGATAAGTCAAATCCCTATGCATTAAGTCAAACGTCCATAAGATTACATAGGGATTTGGCTTATCGCAATCGCATCGCACGCACTCACCGCATTGGTTTGCGCAAGGCTTTATACCGTTTGTGCCAAAATCACAAACAAAATTTAACTCCAAAAAAGTTTGAGAAAAAATAAAACTAAAAATAAGTTTTTTCGATTATCAAAGGCCTTTGCTGAATGCACTCATCGAAGTACATACAAATTCGAACAAACTTCAAATAAATGCCGGCTCAATAGAACCTACTGCAAAAATTACAGCTCTTGATAATTTCTCACATTTGCTCTACAAACGTTAAATGATCTGAAAAACTATTTTAATGAGGAAATAGCCAAATCAACTTATTTAACAATTTGTTAAAAACAATTCGGTAGTTCTAATCCTGTTCGAACATGACTCTCCGCATGTCATTACAACACCTATGTCCATCTCCCTCTAGTTTATTTTCGAAAATGCTCGCCAAAAAACGGGGAAACAACGAATACACACACCCTACCACCATTAGCCAAACAAAGCCAACAGTACATTCCAAACACAATGCCGCTAAACACATTACACTAAACAAAAAGAGTACACAACATTCTCGCGCACACAAAAATCAACCAAGCACTGCTCACACTTTTTTCGCAACTCATTTTTAAATGGCTTAAAGAAAGACGGGCCGTCGAAAAATCCGTGTGTGTATAAAATCGTGTAAATTAATTAAAATAAATTCATTTTTAGCATTTTAAATATAAATAATCAAACAAAATATCCATTAACCATATTGTCTTGTAAATATATAAATAAAATACATCTGTGTACAGTTAGTCATATTTCCAAAAGAACGAAGAAAAGAAAAATCAAACAAAAGAGCCCTCACAGCCGAACGAAGAAAATTGTGTCTTGGAAAAGTAAATTGGCAAAAGAAAAAAAAAATAACAACGTGACGTTTTAAATCGGGAAAATAAATTTAAATCGAAAACTTTTGCTGCTAAATATCCTTTCCAAAAACATTTTGTGTGTTCGCTTTTCGCTAACAAAGAAAAAAAAAAGTTAATTCCTGTGAAATTCGTTCGGGAAAAATTGAATATTCAGTTTTTTCTTGTCCCTTTTTTGTTTGTGTGCAGATTAAAAATAAAATTGCGGCAGTCGTCTTCATATATGTATATCGTTATCCAACAAAAAGAAAAGAAGAAACGGGCATAAAGAAAAGTGAACGACTCGAGCAAAAAGTATCCCTGGACAGTGAAGAACAAAAAAAGAAAGAAAAAGAACACAGGAAGAAGACAGAAGACACCATCATCGTCGTCATTCAGAAAAGAAGAAAAGTGAAAAGAAAACTTGAATCTTCCTTTGGCTAAATAAAAGCCTCCTAAACTAACACGAAAAGAAAAACAAAAAACATTTTCTTTTCCGATTCTCATCACGATCATCTCAAATCGTGCAAATTCAGATTTCAGAGAGGAAAATTTAATCGGGAATATTTTGCGCAAATTATTTGTCCTCTGCCACTCCTCTCGCTGACGGTGTCGTTGTCGTAGAGAAAAAACGTGAAATTTTCGGCCAAAAGAACAAAACACAAATCCTTTTTGTCTTCTGCTTCTTTAGGAGCTTCGGCAAAGCGCAGAAATTAAACAAAAAAAAGAAAAAAGAAAAATCTGTTTGAATCCAGAGAAACGTTTTTCTCGATCCCTCCTCATTGCTTGTTCAGTGCCAGTACTTTGCTCTCTCTACACTCTACAACGGGAATAGAGGTGTTTTTTTTTTCTTCGTCGTCGTTTGGTTTGTTTGAATAATATATGTGTGTGTATGAAAAGCCTGCTGCAGAGAACAAATCGTTTTGAACTCTTCCAACGCAAAGAACACTTTAAGTGTGTACTACTCTCACTGATTGATTTCGAAAAATAACAATCCGTCGCCGCTATCGCCGTTGTGTCGTCGTCGTTCCGTTGTCGAAGCGAACACCATCTTGTCACAAGAAAAACGAACAGGCCAAACAAAATTTTCTGTACTTTTCACGTGGATTTGTGTGTGTCTCCTCGAATGTGTTGTTGTTTTTATGCTTTCAAAGCAAAAGAGAAGAAGAACCTCCACTACCACTACTACTACTAGAGCCGACAGCCGAGTCGAACAAGAAAAACAATTTTGCTTGTAGTAATCTCTCCTACATGAAAAACAAATTTTTGACACTTCGTATTGAGGAATTTTTGTAAATTTTTCGAACCCGTTGTATAGTTGTAAATAAAACAATTTGATCGTGTATAATAAAATAGATTAATTTAATTCTAAATATTCAAGAAAAAAAAAGATCATTGAATGTTGTGAAGGTGTGTTTCTAAATTCTATGCATGTGAGAGGAGGAAAAATCAATTTTTCCTGTCAAAAAAGAAAAAAGAAGTCAAAACCCGAAAATTAATTTTTGTTGCATCAGTGTTGCGCGGAAGATTTTCCATTTTGTGTTCTAAAATCTAATTTGTGTAGTTCGTTGAAAATAACACAACAAAAAGTGCAAGTGCGACGAAAAATCGACAAAAATAATAAAGAGATTACTTAATTTTCCGCATCTAATCGAAGAAGAGTTAGAAAGAAAAAAAAAAAAACACTCACGGTTTTAGCCGCCCGCCGTACAGGAGAGCAACTCAAGTGAGGGGATCAATTTATTTGTGAGAGATTAACCCCCGGAGGAGCAAAAAGAGACAACAAGAAAATGTAAGCAATGATGTTGTGTGTGTGTGTGTGTTTTTTTTTTCCTTCTTAAAGTGGGAGGGGGATGGGCTGTGAAACATAAATCATTTATTTCTTTCGAAAATGTTCTTTTTCCTCGATGTTGTTTGTTTTGTCGTACTATGTTTTTCTTTTTAAGTTATTATTCTGTTGTTAAACATTGATTTGCCGCGAATATGTACATAAGTAAATTTCCTTTTCTTTTTTTTGATTAATGATGGCGTAGAATGAAAATCGTTGACATAACTGATAATGGGGGAGGTTTCAAATTAATCGTAATGGTTACCTTTACTTAAAAATTATAATCCTTGCATAATACCCATAGCTGATTTGCTTGGATGTTGTCCAATGAAGTTTTGTTTTTCAGCAATGGCTGTCACAAAAACATTTTAGACGTTTTGTATCCTTTGTTCATGTTATAACTACATTATCGTTTGTTTATTAGTTTTTTTAGCCTGATTCTGATCACAATTCACAACGTTGTAACCAGCCGAGGATCACATCACAATTTGAGTATTGAGTGGAAAGTTATGATTTGTCTTGCACGTTGTAGTTGTTTGGGGAAAATCGGGTTACATTTTATGTTTGAATGCGAGCAAAATTCAGAAGTTTTGGAATAATAAAGGATTTGGCCAAATTTTGGAGGCTTTTTTCTCTCTATGCAATGTGGGTAGAACCTTGAGGCTGAACATGGAATATAAGTACACACTTACCTACGTTTTTGTTTGAATCTTAATAAATAAGATGGCGCCACGGCCTAGCGTTATTCTCTCAACCATACCTACCTTGTAAAGGAATGGAAGGGACCTATAATTTTTTTTTAATATTTCGAACGGCTTATTGATAAAGCGATTCTCATGAAATGAAATTACTATCGGATAAATTACAAATTCTTCGCGACAGGCGAAGCCTATTTGTGGAAAAACATTCTTTTTCACAATTAATATCAAAATGTTAGTGGTATGAGGAGGACTAAATCTCAAGATTTTTTTTTACTGCTGCCATGGACTCTATCCATATGAAATTAAATGAAAAATTTTCGGATGGCGAATATTTCACAACTGAATTTAACGTTTTCCGAAATGATCGTCAGTACAATCAGACTGGACAATGCAGAGGTGGTGGAGTTTTGTTGGCTGTTAAATCATCTTTTGCAACAAGGGTAAAGGCCCAGACCCATAGAATCCGTTGCGTCCGTTCGCTGCCGGATTCAATTGACAGCAGTGAGTTTTACCGGACACAACGGATTGGGGTGACCCATAGAATCCGTTGCGGTGTGAAGAGAAAACTTCAAATTGGTTCTGACTGCGCATGTCATCAGTTCTGCCGGACGCAAAAGTTAAAAGTTGGGCTACTTTTTCCGTTGCGTCCGTTGCATCCGATGCTTATGGGTCACCTCCCATAAGATCGTGTGTATTCAATCGAGCTGTCAGTTGAATTCGGCAGCGAACGGACGCAACGGATTCTATGGGTCGGGGCCTTAATACAATTACCGAATGATTCTTTCGAAATCGAACAGATTTGTGTCTGTGTAGATTTAAATATTCTGATTAGTTGGGGTGTCCCATAATTCGTGTTACATACTTTGGGATGTGATTCTTGTTCTAAGAAAAATATTGTTCTACAGTAAAGTCCGTTCCTCAATTTTGACATCACTTTTTGACAATTTAAAAAAATGCTAACTTTGGTGTAACCTGACCCAGGCGCGGATCCAGGATTTTGATAAGGGGGGGGGGGGGGGGGGGGGGGCAGTTTTCCTTTTTTTTCAATGATTTGCAGTTATTGATTATAAGCTCAATCAAATATAAGAATACATTTTTTATTTAAAAGAATTAGAAAAATTAAAAAAGAATAAGTCAAATTAGTTTAAAACAGTTATTAAATCCTAAAATCTAAGTTTTTGTTGGAGCCGGTTTTTGAAAACCTTGTTATTACTTTTCAACATCGATCAGGATTTGTCTGTGGATGTGCATAAGTGCCAGACCGCAAAGGCGATTTTCACTCATTGTGAACCTTAAATAGGTTTTAAGGCGCCGCAATGAAGAAAAAGACCGCTCTGCCGAAGAATTCGTAACCGGGAGCGTTGCAAGGATTAAAAGAAAACTGTGTATAATGCCAAACACATCCTTATTGCATTTATCCATCAACTCAAGAGCAGTAACGGGAAGATGGTTGTTCTGCTCCTTTACCGTTAATCATTTTTCCCGCCACAACACCAGCTCATCTTTGAGCAAAAAAACAGGCTGTGTCTGTATGTTACTCTAAGAGTTGACCGAAGCGATTTATTAGCAACTTAACGGTGGTATCCAACTCATAAGTATTATATCGAATTGCATTTCCGGAATGAAAATTGTAGGTTTAAATACAATACATCTAAGGTTTCCGGTCGAAATCTTTCATGCAAATCGGTCAGGACAAAGTCAATTAGACCTCAGCTGAATTAGTGTCAAAATTAGCTCAGTGAATTTGGCGTCCACCATGACTTGGAATACGAGGAATTCTCAACTCAACATTCAACTGATCGCATAAATTCTTTGCATGCTGCCAGATGTTGTGGAAACTGGTATCTATGTTCTCCCGGCGACCTTGAAGAACGGAAATCGTGTTCTTCACCAGCATTGCGCTGCTATTCAGGTCAAGAGATTTAGATTGTAGTAACTTGCTCAAGGACTGTGTTAAAGACAACACATCACTCAAACACAAAACTGATACAATAAACTGTGAATTGCATAAAGATGTTATAAGTAAGGAAGCCTTGCCAGCCGTGCTTGGGTCACGCCACTGCGATATCGTTTCGAATGCTTCCACAATTTTGATTAGGTCCATAGAAAATTGAAGTACACCTTCATGTCGTTCTACTCACCTTGTTTCGCAAAGTGATTTGAGGGCACACCCCAAGGTGTTCATGAGGACAGTTTTTCGTTTCGGATGCGATTTGAAGAAAAAAATTACCTCTTTCATTATTTCAACAGCGTCTCGAATGGCAGGTACTTTTGAACTTTGTGAAATGGAGTTATTTAGCTTATGACTGTAGCATGAATTTGAACTTCTGAAAGCATAACAGCACATCCGTCTGTCCCTATTCCCACACAGCATTCAAGAGGAAGTTTGAGCTTTTTCTTCAGTTGCAACAATACAATTTCGCCGATGGCTTTGCCAGTTAGAGATAACTCCTTAGATTTAAAATTTCCATCCAATTTCTCTTCGGCAGCTAGTTTTTTTTCCAGTTTCCCTCCTGCTTTCTTCATCAGATTCGTATTCTTCATCAGTTATGAAATAAGCTGGTTCCTCAAATGCATCCACGAAAGAGACAAAATCTTCACGAATGCTACCATTGTGAACGTAGCGTGATATAATACTTAGTTGGGAGAGGTGAGATGTATCAGTTGTTTCATCAAAAAGTATTGAATAATATTGTGAATCCCGAACGTTACTCAAAATTTGATCAAAAACTTCTTTTTTGTAGCGAATACGTACAGTTTGCTTCAGACTTAACATTTTTATTGACACACAGAGAGAGAGAGAGAGAGAGGGGGGGGGGCAATTGCCCCCATTGCCCCCCCTGGATCCGCGCCTGGCCTGACCTATGTTGAATTCGATTTATCTGTCAATACAGAAGATAGAGACCTAATTTTAGACTTAATTTTTTGTAGAAACAATAATCTTTAGAACTATACATATTTAAATTGGGCTCCTGCAGGCTTACGTAGGGTTGCCAGGTGTTCGAATTTTCTTCCCCCAGCAAAGTTTTGACTTAGAGGTCATTTTTTTTTTTTCAGAAAATGCCTGTTAAACATAGAATTGCTTAATTTTTTTTACAGATGAACAAAACAATAATAAAATAAAACTCATTAATAAGTGCACTTTAAAACACATACATTTTATGATACATACAGTACGGACTCGATTAACGCAACTAATAGAAATTCGAACAGTTGCATTAACCGAGGCCGTTACACTTACTGGGTCATACTTTCTTTGACACAAATTATGTTTCATTAGAAAGTGGAATGTGCTTTGTTCTTTGCTTTTGAAACAATTCATATAAAGCCTTTTCCATATGTGGATACTCAGAGGCCTTCATCCTAATTCGTTTCCCTGGTACGGACTGTGCTCTAGCCACAAAATGTCTAAGAGCGATTTTCTTTTTTTTAATGTGACATGTTGTTGATTTGTGAACATAATATTTTTTACAAATTATCTTAACTGAAGAACCCTTTCCTAGTTCTGATAAAATATCACTTCTATTTTTAATTGACAATTTTGTAATTTTTTTTGTTACACCCATCCTGTATGAATTTTTAGTAAACACTAACGAAATCGCAACCCACTCAAATAAACACAGATGCATTTTAAGTGTTTGTTCATGTCCTTGCAAAAAATATTGTTTAGACAAACTAGCTGTAAAATAACGGCAGGAATCACTACATAGTATAAAATAAAGTCGCTTTATCTGTCCCTATGTCCCTATGTATGCTTAGATTTTTAAAACTACGCAACGGATTTTGATGCGCTTTTTTTTTAATGAATAGAGTGATTCAAGAGGTAGGTTTATATGTATAATACATGCATATTAATAGTAGATAAAAGCCGAGAAATTTTGAAGATTTGTAGTGTGATGTCGTAACAAACATATTTTTCTGCGCTTACATTGCAAACGCTGGCTAAACCTTACGAGATAGATCAAATTTATGTACTACGGAATTGTATATCTTAAAAAGATGAATAAAAAAGTCCGCGCCAGCATATGTTCATCTTCTAAGGACAAAAAAAATATGGGTTATTTACCAAGCTTTTTTAAACGATACAGAATCATTCCTTATCCAATTAAATACATTAGATACGTTGTGCATTTCATGTAGATCAAAATTAAATTGCCCTTTACCGCATGTGATTTAAATGAATATTTTCGAAGATATTACAGATTTATCAGCATTGTACCCGTGCGAAGCCGGGGCGGGTCGCTAGTAAAGAATAAAAAGAAGAACGTGAATATAAAAAACGGATAAATAAACATATGAAGTTGCTCTTATCGAGGTAGCTTTTTTGAAAAGTTGCACTTATAGAGTCAAGACGTGTTACGATTTTAGTGATGCGAAAATCGAGGAGTTGCACGAATCGAGGGTTGCGCAATCCGAGTCCGTACTGTACTTGGAAAAATCTAAAACAGGTAAAAAATCTAATCTTGGGTTTTTTACGGACTTTATTGGAACTGCTTGCAATGGAAGTAGTTTTCCAAGAATTGATTGTTTTAAGGTAATTTTTATGACTGCAGTGTGCACTGATGAAAAGGGTAAAAAGTGTATTTGACCATCTAGGTACCAAAATCCTAATTGACTTACCTCTTCTCAGGGAGATTTAAGTTTGGGGTGTGAATGTTTAATGGGTAAATAAGTCGTAGGTATAAAAGAATAAGAAAACAAATTTGTTCATCAGTTTATCAAAATAAGTCACGATTGCAGTTTGATCAGAGAGCTTTTTGAAATGCTTTCATTTACGAAAGAATACGCAGACATTTTATTCGTATATGGGTTTTGCAATGGAAAATTCAAGAAGAGCGCAACGAAGATACCAGGGACTTTATCCTAACAGACGACGTTTTTGGAAATACCTTTCGAAGACTTCGAAAAACTGGATCAGTAGGTCCGTTCGTTGAACTTGCCCCTGGGTTTTCCAGACCTCAAAAAACGCTAAACCACAAATCACCACACATCCATGTCATTAAAAAAAAAATACATGCCATTTGACAGCCCTCAACTCGCCACAGCAAAAAGCTAGGGCGAGTTTATGGAAAACCTAGGTCAACCCTAGGGCTCAAAAAACACTCAATTTGACATTCAGGGCGACTTTAGATTTCTCAAAAAACGCTTTGTGAGGACACCAGGGCGACCCTAGGGCTTCAACAAACAAACCTAGTATTAACTGCAAAACCTAACGCAACCATAAGAATAGTTTCGGTCGATGAAAGAATACTGGCAGCTGTTGAAATCGATCCTTCCATTAGCATAATGCGCTTGGCCTTACAGTTTAATGTTTCCAATCAAAGAGTCTCCGGAATACTGCATGGCGAAAATATACATCTATATCACCATACACCAGTGCAGGAAATTGTTCCGAAAAATTTTGAGATGAGACTCGAATTTTGTAACTGGTTGCTAAAGAGAAGCTTGAATGACAACCAGTTTATAAACAGAATTCTTTGGACAGATGAATCCCAGTTCACAAGAGATGGTATCACGAATTTCCATACTTGGGCTTCAAGCAATCCACATTCAAGACGGCAAAGATCGTCTTAGTGTAGATTTTGTGCCAATATGTGGGCAGCTGTAATTAAAAATAATCTAATCAGGCTTTCAAATTACCACCCCGACTTAAATCTCCTAATTAGTTTTTAAAAAAAAAATATACCAGACCTATTGGAAGATGTTCCACTGCGTCAGCGAGTTTCATCATATTTCCAACAAGATGGTACTCCCGCCCACTATGGTCGTGAAGATAAGGATTGGCTGGATGGAAAATACGGTTGTCGATGGATAGGCGTAAATGCACCTATTCACTGGCTCGCACGATCTCCCGATCTCACTGTACTGGATTTTTTTTTTGTATACGAACGAATGAAAGAAATTGTTTACTCATTTGAAATAACAACCTTAACTGAATTAGAACAACATAATTCCGAAGGATCACTACAAGTATGACAAGAGTTATCGAGAGCAAACATCAGCACAATGAAATCCAACAACGGGCTCTGGCCTGCATCCAAAACGAAGGAGGGCACTTTAGCACTTGTTATAGTTGTATTTGTATAAAATACAGAAAAAACTTCTAAAAGTACACATATTGTTTTATTCAAACAAACCTCAGGGCTAAAAATCTTTCTTTAAAAAAACTTTTACTCATTTTGTATTTTTTCAAGTATTATAAAAAGTTTGGGCTTTTGAGTGAACTTATTACATAATGAGCTTTTTTTATTATTGTTTTGTTCATGTGTAAAAAATAAAGAAATTATGTTTAACAGGAATTTTCTGAAAAAAAAAAAAAAAAAAATGACAAAACTTTGCTGGGGGAAGAAAATTTGAAGACCATTTAAAATTGAAAATCTGAAAAACCCTTAGCCTGTAGGAGCCCAATTTAAATACAGCTTTAAAGATTATTGTTTCTACAAAAAATTAAGTCTAAAATTAGGTCTCTACCATCAGTATTGACAGAGAAATTGAATTTAACACAGGTCAGGGTACACCAAGGTTAGCCTTTTTTTAAATTGTCAAAAAGTGATGTCAAAGTTGAGGAACGGACTTTACTGTACAACAATTTTTTCTTAGAATATGACCAAGAATCACATCCCAAAGTATGTCACACGAATTACGGGAAACCCTGTATAACCGAATTCATAATTTCATTTCAGTACACCAGCATGGTTTCTTAAAGGGGAGATCAAAGTCGACAAATTTATCTTTGTTCACAAGCAACTGCCTCACTCAATTAGAAAGTCGTTCTCAAGTGGACACTATCTACACCGTTTCTATAAGGCATTCAACCGAGTGCAACATAGTGTTCTCGTAAAAAAAACTTGAGGTGTTTGGTTTTCACTCAAATCTTCTCATGTGGACTAAAATTTATTTAGAAGATAGAAAACAATTGATTAAAATTGTAGATGTATTATCTCGAGAAATTATAAATTTTTTAGGCGTTCCTCAAGGCAGCCACCTAGGCCCACTGTTTTTCATTATTTTTATAAATGATTTGTCATCGCATCTTTTATATTCTAAATGTCTTTTATTTGCCGATGATTTAAAAAAAATTTAGCAGCATAAGCTCAGTAAACAATTCAAATAAACTACTGTTAGATTTGAACAATTTATCTAACTGGTGTGGTTCTAATGGTTTACACCTAATCCTTTATATCACTGTGTGACATAACTGTATCAAACCAAAAAACTCGTCAAAAAATTTCAAATTGCCGTTTTATTTCATTAAATCACTTCACCACAAAGGTAACAAACAGTTTCACACATATTTAGTGTCTTTTGTTCAAACCAGATGGCGGTACTTGTATCAAAGTTGGTTCGAAGTTCGTTCATTGAAATGTTCGACAAATCATGTGTGAGAGGTGTGGCGTAGCGTTATGCTACAATAACATAATAATTGTTATTTAGGCCTTCTAAAATTTTCTAATTTATGAATTATACGAGGTTGAGTTATAAAGGGTTAAAATTGAATATCTGGTAACCCCAAAACCATAACATTTCAATTCAGATACAGTTTTAAATATTGGTATTTTTAATAAAAGTAAAGTCCAAAATAAGGTCTTTATTATCAGTCAGGGTAAACCAAAGTTAGCCTTTTTAAATCGTCAAAAAGTGATGTCAAAATTGAAAAACGGACTGTATTGTAGCAGAATTTTTTTTTTTTAGAATATGAGCAATAATCGCATCTTTAAGTCACGAATAACAGGACAACCGGTATAATAGAGTTTATATCCGGTAATTGCAGCGGCGGCGGCGGCGGCCATTTGATGACTTTCTAATATTTTTTTTGTCTTCTCTCTGTTTGAAGTATTCCTCGCAATGTCAGGACGTTTTTTTTATGGTCAATGTCGTCTTGATGTAAGATCCTTTACCAATCAATCTAAGTTCAGAGATCGAAGAGTTATTTTCAAATATCTTTTTATGTGCCACCTTGCCACATTATCCAAAATTGGTCGTTCAAACCAAAATTTCAAAATTATCCAAAATTCTGTCCGACTAATTGTACAGTGTAAACTCCGCTAAGTAAACAACAAGAAACCCAATTGGAAATCAGATATACCTAATCCTACCATTAGATTTTTACTTCTGGCAGTGTATTCTTATTCGGCAATTCGAAATGTTACCTTAGGGTCCGTATAACAAATAACGGTTCTCTCAAAAACCCCCTTGTTATCGTTACTTTGCGATTAGGTTTCACGATACTCGCTGTCATTTACGACTGCTTTTGAAGGTAGATTTGTAGTACGATATTCATGGCTCCAGGTTTTGAATATAAATCGATCCAAAAAAGTCGAAATTGTCCAATGAAACTTTTTGATATCTCCCTTCGTTTTCGAGGTATCGATGATTGAAGTCACAACCAAACGTTAGTTCGAGATTTGCTATCTGTATCTGTTCTATGATGGCGTTTAATTAATAAAATAAAAGACATCCTCACCTTTAAAGTGTTAATTCCGGTAACCGCACACCCATCAACTTAAACCAGGTTAAACCATGTCCTGGTTTTCTGAAGTTCACTTCGTGCATGCAAAGCTGCACAGTTAATTCTTCGTTGTAGGTACTTTCATCTTTCTCACTTCACAAATGCATCGACACATCCTCACATTTGTCTTATACCTAATATAATGCAAATCTTGGATTACTGATCTTTGGCTGTAGCTTCGAATGGTTGCAAACTTACTTTTAAAAAAATAATAGCTTCGTTACTTGAACTTATATGTATGTTCATATGTTCATTTGAAAAACGCACTCCCGTGAGGTGTTTTATATGTGCACCTTGAGCCCTACGACAAGAACTTCGTTCTTAAAAAGAATCTTATCTTTTTTATTATTTCCTAGATTTCATTTTGTTACTGAACTCATTACTTTGTCTCTGCTTAGCTGTTTTATTTTCCAAATAGGGGACTTTCTTCATGGTCCCTTGTTCTGGCTTCTTCAAATACTTGAGCATTTTTGACAAAATTTTTGATATTTTTATAGCACTTCCGTTGCTAACGAGAATAGTATTTAATGGTTGTAGAAAAAAAAAAAATTACTATACACCCACAAACTAATGCAATTGTTTCTTTATCTTTTCAGACTTGAAATACCATCAACACAAGATATTCAGCTCTTACTCTTTTTCAAGAGATCACGAAAATAAAGAGGACAAATCGTAGGTCCTATATTTGAAAAACTCATAAAAGCAATCACTTGTAAACGTGCGTTTAATTTCTCCCTTCTGAGAAATTCGGTTTCTATATTCGAGTTCGCGTTTTTAAAATTCGTCGAAGCTTACGTCGTGCGTCGCGCGTTCGTTATTTTTTTTAAATTACAAGTGAATTTAGCAAGAGAATCCATTTGCTGCAGAAAGTCCACTGGACGAAAGCAAATAAAAATATAGCAACAACAACAACATCAATAAAAGTAAAGAGTATTTCTTGTGTCACGCGTTTAATACAAAGCCGTCAAAATAGAGCTGTTAAGCAGTACCAACAATTACCCCTCGATCTCGATTTCGACCCACCATCACAATCATCCACAACAGCAACACATGAAGTTACTGGGCGGTAACGATGACCGGATTGTACGGGAACAGCCTGTGCGTTCCCAAGACGATGCCGCTGTTGGATATGTTTTCCAACGGCAGCCGCAACATGAAGCTGAATACGCTGCCCAATTTGCGCAGAAGCAAGCTCGATGGGCTTGCGGCGATGAGCACTCCATTGATGTAAGTAGTAAATTATACACAATTGTATATGGAATACCTTCTACAATATTATACGAAATGTATCATCTTGTCATTTATTAATTTAAATTTGTTCACAATTGGAATTGGCTTGCCAGTGAACTTTCATCTTGGAATACAAATCGTTTGGTTTGGTGTGGTGTCTATATGCTCATTGGACACTAGACTGAAATTAAACTCTATTGTCATTTAGTGAGCTGTGGAGTGGTGTACCTTTTTTTTCTCGTTCAATTAATCTTAATCGGCAGTTCCAAGCCGCATGGTTTGTGTTTTTGGTCGATAAATATTGCAGTTTGGTGCTCTCATTTGATGAAATCGTATGGCAGGTTTTGAAGTGAAAGAGAGATTCGGGTCCCACATTTGATAAAAAGAACTAAATATACGAACCCATTCGGGGCCACTTGTCCATTTGTCCTACAAATCGCGAGCAGATTAAAGTCTTGTCGCGATTAGCTTGATTTGGAACCATGAGTTCTGGAACCAGTTGCGTTATCAAAAGGTTCAAATATTGTCAATTTCATCCTTTTAAAGGCTAAGTCGATAAGCGATAGTGTAGAAACCCTGATATAAACTGGGTGATTCGTAAAACGAATTCTCGAATTCGCAACTAATTTAGACGAAATAAAGTCAGCACACAAAGCAGAGATAAAATTAGACGTCACTCTCATTGAGCTTTATCTACCGGATCAACCGGCATCAAAGTCAACGCTTTACCCATAGATCACATTAGACCCTTCGTTTTCTTTTTCTTTATTGTGATCTCAAAAATAGACGTCGCAGAGATAGAGATCACAGAGAGAGAGAGAGGCGTGAGCTATAAAATAATCCAGCTTTTCTTCTTGTCTGCTTCACACCAAAGATCCATTTTTGGGGTATACTTAAGCGACTTGAACTTGTTAACCTCATAACGCTTCCACAAGCCTCATTTTTTTGTACTTTTAAGGAGTTTTTTTTTCTTTCCTGGTCGGGAACGTGTCGTAACGTTGCACTCTCGTTTTCCTCTCTCATTATTGTAATAACTTCCGTAATGGGGATGATTGCCTTTTTGACTTGGTCTAATTTCTGCAAGATTGTACATTTTTTAATGACAATGCTTCCACGAATCATATTAAAACGATAGAGTTCCGTTCTCTTTACTTGCTCTTTATGGATTTCAAAAAGGCTATCCATAGTCTAAATCCAGATTCAATTTTTTATTAATTTAATTAAAGAGCGATATTCTCAAGAATATTGTTGCCGATATTAAAACCAACTCCGAATATGTGCAACTTGTCCAGTCTTGGAATCTCGATAGCGTATATAAGTTTAGATTAGTTGAACTTTTGTCTGCTTTGAGATTAAAAAACAACAATTGAATCATAAAGTCAATTCAAAGCGAAAGCTTTTCACGAAGCGTGATTGTGATCCAGGCTTAATAGACTAAAAATATGAATACATAGATACCAAGCAAAATGATTCCGCTCAGTAGGACGATCCTCAGCGATTTCCTCACAGTTTTTCTTCGAAAACTTTTCGATTTAGAAGGTTTGTGTTCTTTCGCTCAACACGTGAGTCATCGGTGTCGATGTCATCGGTACCTCGCGTGATTGGTGCTGTTCTAGTTATGCAGTGGTAGCTCCATGCTGGTAAAGTTTGTTGTTCTTCTTCACGAACGGGACTAAAGATCACTCGGAGTATTTTTCTTTCGAAGCCACTAAGATTTTCATCATCCGATTTGGATGAAGTCCATGTTTCTTCACCGTATAGCAGGACTGAGCAGCGTTGCCGAAGTGGCACAATTGTGCCATTTTGGCGCCCTTCAGTCTCAATTGGCACCTTGGCATCTTTAGCTCTCATTTGGCACCTTAAGAGCTTGATACATTTTAATGAAGAAAACTTAATAAAGTCATTCAAAAAAGACTGAAAGGAATGTTTTTTCTTCAAGTAGTGAAACATACATATCGTGTGTGTGTGAACTAATTCATGCCCAAATAATCGTAATGATACTTCATGGGAAAGTATTTGTTTTTTGTGTTTTTAAATATCTCTCTACCTTTGAAGGGCTGGTGGCACCCAGTTGGCACCTTTGGTTACCGAAAATGGCACTTTAAAAAATTTTACTGCGACAACGCTGGGACTGAGATGAACAGGGTCGTATAAATTATACTTTTGATTTAGTTAGATTTTTAGAACTTGATCTTACTAAAGTTATGTCTGTTCTACTGAGACGTTATGTCCAGTTCTTAAAATGTCTTGAAATTTTTCTGGATCATTCCTAAACTCAATTAGAAAGAAATATTAATGTAAAGAGAGAAGAAAGCCCAAATCACCTTCTACATTTGCCATTGAACTATTTAGAAAAAAATGGTCACATAGCCCCAAAACCATTCCTCACATTCGCCTGATTTGTATGATGGCGATGGCGTAAAATCTCAAGAACATGACCAAAATCCAAAGACATCTTTCAGCCAGAACCATGAAAACTAGACCAACTGCATTTCTGGAAACTGTCCTGTGGTTAGCTCAGCTGGACGACAGCAAATATTTTCACGAAAGAAATGGTGGCCAAAAGCGCAATGCAGTTTAAACATTATATAGCAGAAACGGACTGATGCACCCATCGTACACTGATTTCAAGCCAGTAACTCTAAATAGACTTTCTTATTTTTGAGTACAGGGTTGTAAAGGCAAGTCATGTGTCTACGCCTTACAAACGGTTCCAAAACGGACGAAGCGACGGCGACGTAGGGGTGAAAGTCAAACAATTTCTCAGATTGTTCTCTCATAAAAAGATCACTGGAGCTAACACACCCAGACCAGCGTCTTTAAAGCAGAATTACTACTGAAGAACTCTTCGAAGAAGACATTGGCATTTTCATAGACAGCCAAACGGCTATAACAGCCATCTAATCCATAGCCAGAAAATCCAACTAAGTAGAAAGCTGTCATAGTAATTATAGACTGCTCAGTAACACTTTAACTTAAATTTGAGTTGAAGGACACCCTGACGTCTTTGAAAATGAAAAGGCAAATAAACTGGCTAGAAATCGGGTCATCAGTCGAATCCTGCTTGATCAAAACTGGTACTCAAGCCACTAGATCAAGAGAAAAACAGAATTCACCGGAAACTGCCAATGACAGGTGGTCATCTTTAAACGGGCCAATGAGCCGACATTTTCGAGAAGAAAACTGAATTTTTACTCCAGCTTAGGAGGTTTCAAATCTCTTCGTTGGTTGGCATTCTCACGGGTTTCAGCTCAAGTCCGCCATCTAACTTTTTTTTTCAACTAGTGCTTATTTCGTGAATGGTAACAATTAGCTCATGTCTGATTTGACAGATAAATAATTAGTATTATCCTTCCGCTGAACGAATATGTTGCGTTTTCGCTTCGCTAAGTGGGCCTGTGATCGACTTAGAGAAGATGCCGATTTTGCCAAAAAAATTATCTTTTCAGATGAAGCTCATTTTGATCTTGGCGGGTATGTAAACAAGCAAAATTGTCGCATTTGGGGCACAGAAAAGCCGCACGTATACATTGAAAAGCCGATACACCCAAAACGAGTTTCTGTTTGGTGCGGATTTTGGTCCATTGGGGCCATTTTTCGAAAATGAGCAATGATTGGCCGTTACAGACAATGGCGATCGTTATCGGGCCATGTTGAACGAATTTTTGACAAAAATTTAAGAGGAGGATATTGGCAACATTTGGTTTCAACAGGACGGCGCTACGTGCCACATAGCCGAAGCTACACTCGATGTTTTGCGCCCATTTTATTTACATGATGAGAATGGGCATTAGACCATCTAATTTATCTACAGGATTCCACGACCAGATGCCTGTAACACACAGCTACAAGTTGACAAGTCAAGTGTCAAGAACTGAAAACTGATGAAATTCTCATCAGTTTTCTGTTCAGTTCTCAGTTTTCTTTCTGATTTTAATTTTTCTCAAATAAAAAAAAGCTCAACTGAACATCGAACTGAGGTCTATTAACACACTGAACTTAGAACTGAACTGAGAACTGACCGTCTAAATGGGCCTCTACAGTTGAAGAAAATCAAGCAAACTTGCTGCTTTGAGTTCGAGAAATTTCTTACTCTTCTAAGAATTCACTTGTATTTCAAGTTTTGTGTTAGAGGCCCCAGAAGGTATGGAAGGGTCATTGTTGCCACAATTTGGTGGCAGCAGAAGTATAGATTTTGAACAGTTTGTATTTATACAATGATCGTTAAAATCCTTTATTAAAGATAAATTAGAAAAAGGTTATTGTAACCTATGAATATCAAATAATTACTTAGTCTTCTAGAATTGGAGAGAAAGATGCTGTTTCTTTAGTGTGTTTGTGGGCTTCTTTCAGCTTTCGTTGTCGTTACTTGAAATTTGCACTTACATAATTAGTTGTTTGCTAAGCTTCTTTCTGTCTAAAATAAGTTAAACTGCATTCAGATTAAACCTCTTGATTTGTCGACGTAAAGCGTGTTTTGTTGCAAATTTATGCCCATAAAGATGGCTGGTCGATTACTACGCAAGAAAAAATATGGTTGACCATAAAAAAGATGGCTGGTCGATTACCACAGTGGCAATGAAGATGGCCGATCGATTACTACAATGTAGTGCCGATGACGTGGCCAGTGGCAGTAACTCCCCATATACGTCAGGCGGAAACTACCGCCAATTAGGGTGCGCTTACGCTAACAGTCATTCTACATTCTCTGTGAGTGTCCAAAAGCTTGGTCCACATGAGGAAAACAGCTCTCGGATAATACTTCTTCGACGGAGTGGGTGGCATTTCAAATCTTTCTTTGAAAAACATAATTCAAAATTGATTGGGGGTTCCAAGTCGTTTAGTGAGGCAACGCTTATAATCCAGTTACCACTAATCGACCCCCACCCCTTCTTCTCCTTCTCACTTTCGTTCTACTCCAGGGAGCACAATTGATCATTTGAGATTCGAGTAAGGTGTTGCGATTTGCGACAGTACCCCCCCATTAAAAACACCTGACCGCCTCTAACGCATCATCGGCATCCAAGTAAGCATTCTATCTGTTGTTTGTATCAGTCGCCATAGTGGATGTCCCAGTTTTTCATCTTCTTTATGGCCGACATATTCCATCGCACTTCTTAGATGCTGGTTATACCGCTTTGGAGCAGTCTGGCCTAGTGGTCCCCGTCGTAATGCTTAGCTTGTCTGCATGTTAATTGTAAGATTTGAGGTTCGAATGGCAACAGAAAGAAAAAAACTGTTTTTCCACAGGTATCACCATTCGCGAGAAATCGGCAAGTCTTTCCGGTCGTAATTTTATTGCCGTGAAAGCACTTTCTCGATTAGTCGTTCGAATTCATCAAAAAACTGCCATTCCTCGCAAGGCGTAAATAATGTATGAAAAGCGCTAGGCACCGGAGTTCCCCGCCCTATTAACTTATTTTATTTAGCAGCCTATTGCCTCTGCTAATTCTCTGGCTATCCGTTAAGGACCTAAAGTTGCGTCCAGACTATGCCGGGTGGCAATCGTTACCATTTCATTGGTTCGACTTCGGATAGTAACTAGAAAGTCCGATCGGGATCTCCACACTTATTTGGTATTGTGACAATGGGTGTCGTTCGGCATAGTCTTGACGCACCTGAATATACCGCATGCAGATCCAGAGGTCTTTGTCGTTGTTTCGGAACCATAAGATTTTTACGTGGTTACCGGTATTTAACACCACGCAAAACCTCCAATTTAATAGGACAGATCCTTTTGGTCGTAAAGAGACCGATGTTCTGCAGTCAGTATCGCCCCACAGGGGCCTAAGAGCTGTCGTGGACTCATAAGGAGCCCAACCGCCCTGTCCTTGTATTAAAAGAACTTTACCAAATATGTAAGTAGATCAGTCATGGATCTCTACTGTCTCCACCACCCACCCGAATATAGTCATGAAGTTCCCAGTTCCTCCAGACGTTTTTTTTTTTTTATTGAATTCAACTTTTGAACCTTTTGAAACACCCGAACACCTAGGTATAGTGCACGTTAAAGTCTCATATCCACTCAGATCATATGTGAGCACGTGGACTTTTGTATAACTTTCTGGTTGCTCTATTCTAAGAGAACAATGCTAGGCCGTTCTAACTCAAGCATCAAAGACAAAGAGTCAATTTGAAAGTCAGCATAAGCTTTTGTAGGTATTCATTGTCTGTCTGCCTGACGACATCGCATGATAGATCACGACAGAAAAAAATACAATCCTTAAAAAACAAACAACTCGCTCATGAATAACCCATTCTCGTTAAAATGTTAAAAAAGAAAATAAAGAAATTTTTTTTTAGTTTTCTCCAATAGGAAAGTTTCTCTTCGCTGCCAGTTCTTTTTGCCAATATTCCCCCGACATTTGTCATCCTTTCTGTTTATTTTTGGTCTATTCACCTATCGGCCATACTACCGCCACGCCGCAACGCCACACCCTAGTCAGAGAATCACAGAACCAAATCCACCACCAACACCAGCACCACCTCCATATCAACAATAACACTTACTTTTTAATGGCTAGTGTAAAACTAGATTTTAATAAAATCACTCATGGGATTAAATAAAAAACCTCCCATTGTATGTTCTTACTTGCAACTTGCATCCCGATCCATCCCGAGGAATGGCAGAGCCGTAGAAGGCCTCTAAATTTAGATGTTATAAAAGAATTTTCATTCCAGAACAACATGTACGTACGAGTATTACGTTGTTGCAATATAAGAGGGAGAAAGAACCAACAGAGACAATAAAAAAAACGAGTGCAAAACGAAACTGAAAATCAAATTTCTGGCACAATTCCAAGCGAAATGAGGAAACAAATCAGAAAAAAAAGAAAAACTATTCAACAACACAGGACACGGTCAGGAACTACCACCTCCTTTGGTATACACTGTCATGGCATGGCGGGATAGTAAGACAAAAAAAAAAGTGAAACTTTGTTCTGCAAAGACCACGAGAACAGTGAAAGAGGTAGTTGCAGGGGTGTTGGAGGATCTGGCCGGTCGTATAGCAGTAGCATTAGAATGATGAACTACATGTAATATCCTCTGCAGATATTTCGTAATTTTGTTTCTTTTCTTTTATTTTTTCTTTCTGTTTCTGGCTCGTCTATTTTATGCACATTACACATTTATCTTCGCCCTCTTTGCTAATTTATTTATGTTTTGCTATTTACTTACAGAATCCCGATAAATGGAAATACAATCCGCCAAATCCCATGAATTCGACAAATGCAGTGCCCGGTGGTGGTGGTTCTGGTGGTGGTATTGGACCAGTTGGCCCCATCGGAATGGGAGGCGGAATGGGTGGTGGTGGTAACATGGGTAATATGGGCAACATGGGCAACATGAGCACTAACGGTGGCCTCCACCAAATGCCCAATGTTGGTGGTGGTAATGGTGGAATGAATGTTGCAATGCAACAAGCAGCAGCAGCTGCTGCAGCTAAACACCAACAAATGATGAACCAACATCAACAACATCAGCAACAACAACAACAACAACAACAGCAACAACAGCAGCAACAACAACAGCAACAACCTCCGCATCCAGCACATCAGCAAATGCAAAACCATTTAGGCGCTCCGAATCATCTCAATTCGAACATATTGAATCATGCTTTGAATAATCAGGCAGCAGCAGCGGCTGCTGCCGCTGCAGCAGGTATGCAACTACAGATGCCACCTGCTATGCAGGGTAACATCTATGACCATGTTCATCCGGGTGTAAATATGAATGGAGTTGGTGTGCCTAAACCACCGCAGGGAGCCGAACAATTAGTCTACTTAGGCGGGCAGCCTCATATGGGAATGATGCCGCAAAATCAGTACATGACAGCGGCCAATCGCAATGCAGCAGCGGTAAGTGTTTTTGAAAATGTTACAATTAAAAAAAAGGAAGATTAATGAGTAGTACACCTGTAAAATTTGTAGGCGGATTTTTCATTTTCTCTTTTTGTAAGTGTCGCGCCCTTCTAAAAGAGCAAGTATGTGTTTCCGAGGATGGTGGTAGTAATTTTTAGGAAAATATAAGGTTTTAAGAAGTTGTGGGAACCAAGCCGCGTTTTATAAGAAGAACTGACAGATTATAGACCTGCACAAGGGACGAACGGTTCATTCCTTTGACTTTGTGAAATAATGACTGGTTTTTCTGGTCCGTCAATGGCAGACTGTTCCATTCCTTTTTGATTTTGTTTGAAGACAGGCGGTTTGCTAGTTTAATTGGATTACGATTTAATTTCGTTTGCATTAAGAACTGGAAGGAGATTGTCTTTGACATAATTTTCACCACGCATTACAATGCATCGGCATCTCCTTTCTCATTTTTTCCTTATTTCCTAACACCCGCACTGTGTTTTTTAACATCAGGGTAGTCACAACCCCTTGAAGTGCGCGTGAATTAGGTAAAAAAAAAAAAAAACAAAACACAACTTTGTATAACTCTTCGATCAATGTAAGGCCTAGTACTCACTTGTGAACGATGTCGTAAGGCCATATACAAATGGCGTTTTCGTTCACTCGTGAACTTGCTCATGAAGCCATGTGGAGACCAAAGTGGAGAGTTGAGAAATGCAATTCTGTTCCATTTCAATCATTCGAAAGTAATTTTTAGTTCTACTTTCGAATTCCAATAACTGAAAGCACAATCGACCGTGATCACTATCACTGCTTTCGAAGCTAACTTCCGAGACTCGTTCAAATTTGCTAATAGGTGCAACCATAAGAAAAGAGTTAATATTTTGCACAATTGAACGCATTTATAGAATCGGGATCAAAAGAAGAATCTGTACCGTAGATTTCCTTTTATCGCATCTAAAATCTTTTCACTGTCCAAATGCAACTTGAACAAATGATTCTAAAAATCTCTGAATGAATTGTATACGACTACGTCTGAATTTTCTAAATACATATTTAGCTAAGTCCTTTGCAAAATTTATTAATCTCCCTTGTGAGGCGACCTGTAGATTCTACTTTATGAACAGATACACATTTTTGTGGTCTGATCAAGTTTCTGTGACGATATTTATAAATATAAAAACTTGTTTCATGATTTATACTAACAACAACGGGAGTCCCACAGGGTTCCATCGTATGGCCCATGTTATTTTCACTCAATACAAACGAAACAACTCTTGAGACATTGCTCTTCACACGTGTTAACTGGCAAATCGACTTTTAGGAACTCTCATACGGTCCGTGGGATACGATTGAAATGATAAACTAAGATCCAAAGACCATTTAACAGTTCCCAAACAAAACCTTCCTCTTAATCCAGCAAAGAGGTATCACCTTTTGCGAGCAATTACCAGGTCCTCCCTCGTGCCTCAATATGAGTAATAAAAGAGCTTTTGTAAAAGCCTGGGCTATGATCACGTTACTTCTTAGGTGGCGTTACGAGCATCATTTAGTATTTATTTCAATAGAAAACGCTGTATAGAATCAATTCTTATAATAATACAGGTAGTGCTCTAAGTTCCAATTAGTTTTAAAAGTAATGTCATCATGATCTCAAAGGGATCGCAGCTTTCCCATCTGCTTCACAGTAGTGATCCGGTCATGGCGTTGACCTCAGAATGCGTCGACAAACTTTCCAGTTTCGAATTGTTCCATGTTTGACACCAACAGAATGCAGATTTCTTGGCATTTGTCTGTACCAGGAGTGTGTCTGCCTTTCTTCTTTTTCCTTCGCGATGTCTGAACATTGTATGATATTGCCTTTTTGACTGGGTTCTCTGAATCTCTCCTTTGAACATAAAAATGCCAACTGAGCGGGGGTTACTCTATATTTTCCAAGATCGTATTTTTAACGCAAGCCATGCACAGATTTTGGAACTTCTAATACTAAATTTATCATAGATGTAAAAATAAAATAAAAATAAATAGTGTGGCCCAACAAAGCGAAGAGCACCGGGTCCTAGCGCATTTCTCACAACCATTATCTTTGTGAGGGAATGGAGAAGAACTACAATTTTCTGCCGGTTCCGATCGGTTAATCGAGAAAGCGCTTTTCATGGCTATGAATTTATTATCGGAGGACTTTCCAACTCCTCGCGAAAGGACACGAACCTCACGGTTAACAGGCAGACATGCTAACCATAATGCCACGGGTACCACATACTACATACATAGATGTATTCGATCACATATTGCAAAATCGGCGATAGCCTCTTGTGTATATTTACTTTGCCTTAAGTAATAAAACATCAAATAAATCTTAGTCCAAACAAAAAAGAAGTGCTCTCTCTTTGATTTGTCGTCTTTACTTTTCAAAAAAATAAATTTCATCCTCCAAATACCGAAACAGAATCAAAAATTCAAAGTGGGCTTGTTCGTAGAAAAGGCAAAAGTCATTTCCCTTGTTCGTTTTCTTAATGACGACAAGCAAGCTTTGAAATCCTTGAAACGACGATTGGGAGCACACATTTGGGCCAAGAGGAAGCAGGAAGAACTTTTCAACATCCTCACTGAAATGAGAGAGACTCAAACTCTAGTTTTATAGCTTAAGTCTGTTGAGGTGGTCTTTCACTTGATTGCGCCCCCTAAGACGAGGTCTTCACCTTCCGCGATTTCCCCGCAATGTGCTTTCGAAAACCCATTGAGCCGGAGTGATGTCCACCAGATCTACATGGCACAGCCATCATATAGCTTCGCGATGCGTACTCTTCTAGCTATGCCCTTGTCGCGGTACAGCTAATACAGCTCGTTGTTGTATCTTCTTCTCGACACATTGTCTTCGCATACGGGACCAAAGATCATTCGGAGAATTTTTCTTTCGAAACGACCAAGGGTTTCCTCATCCGCTTTCGATAAGGTCCATGCTTCCGCCCCCTAAAGCAGGACTGGGATGATCAAGGTCTTATACAAGGTTACTTTGGTTTTCCTGGAGAGGGTTTTGTTTCTCAATTGTCTTCTTAATCCAAAGAAGCAACGGTTGGCAAGAGTTATTCTCCGTTTGATCTCCGCACTGATGTTGTTGTCCGTGTCTACAGCGGATCCTAGGTAGACGAAGTCCTATACTACCTCGAGGTTATGTCTGTCCATTGTGACAACATACACTTCGTTTTGCCCTCATTAACCATCAATCCCATTTTTGCCGCTTCTGTTTCAATACTCGCAAAAGCACCTATGACATCACGCTTTTTTCTTCCCATTACGTCAACATCGTCTGCGTAGGCGAGTAATTGTACAGACTTTTGAAAGATTGTTAGTCTGGTGTGGACGTTTAAGTTTTGTACAATCTTTTCAAGTACGACGTGAAAGAAATCGAATGACAGTTTTTCGCTTGCCTAAAGCCTTTTTCGACATCAAAGGTCTCGGTGGGTTCTTTACCGACCTTGACGGAGCAGCGTGAATTATCCAAAGTCATCCTGCATAGTTGTACGAGTTTTGCAGGGATGTCGAAACTAGACATGGCTCTGTACAGCTCGTCTCTGTAAATACTTTCATACGCGGCCTTGGTATAAAAAGATGTTGTATATCGATGTTATGTTCTCGGGGTTTTTCCAAGATTTGCCGTAATGTGAAAATTTGTTCTATTGTTGACTTCTCTGGTCTAAAACGACATTGATAAGGACCTATCAAGTTGTTGACGTGGGGTTTCAGACGTTCACATATTACAGCAGACAAGATCTTATAAGCGACGTTAAGAAGGCTTATCCCTCTATAATTGGCGCAATTGTGAGGGTCTCCCTTTTTTAGGATCGCGCATACGATACTGAGGTTCCATTCATCGGGCATTTTTTCTTCCAACCATAACATGCAGATCAGCAGGTGCATGCTCCTTTCCAACTGGTCTCCAGCTGATTTGAAAAGTTCGGCATCAAGGCCATCTGCACCTGCAGTCTTATTTGATTTAAGTTTGCATATGGCAAGCTTAATTTTCTCTAGGTCGGGAATACGGCATTCATCATCGTCCAAGCTGAATGGGGCAATCTGCCTAACAGCGGATTTTGTGTCCTCATCGCCGTTAAGCACTTCTGCAGAAGTGATCTTTCCAGATCCTCAGTAGCGACTGTGACTCTACAACTATGTTTCACACTGGAGGAGTGCCTTGCGTCGATCGTTACATGGTCAATTTGGTTGACGGTTAATTGATCTGGGGATCGCCATGTACCTTTATGAATTTTGAGATGCGGGAAGCGTGTACTACTTACAACAAGATTTAGCCCCGCAGCAAAATCGATTAGCCTCAGTCCGTTTTCGGAGGTTCTTTTTACTATGCATGTAAATTCACATCATATACCTACCTATACGATAGTTTTCCCAAAAAAACATGGCTACTGTTTCATGCAAATCCTTTACAGCGATTGAAGGAAAGTTACCTATTGTCCTATCGTTTAATAAATTTTTGAACGATAGTCGTATTAAAAGCTCTGCGATCCCGGTCCTACTCAATTTATGCCCGACAAGAATGACGAAGTTCACATTGGGGTTGTTGAAACTTAGTGCGAATAAAGCGACTTCCTTATTCTTCTTCTGTGTTACCCCAATTTGTTTGAACATGAGGATACCACTCACTTCCTTTGTCAATGCCCAGCAATCTGCCACATTAGAAAAAAAATTTTAGGCAATTACTTTTTGAATGAACTAGAAGAATTATCAGACACTTCAAGAAGCAGCCTGTTAAACTTCATTAAGGCCACAAAATGGTTAAAAACTGACCACACATAAACTCATAGGTTTCTAGGACGTTACAAATTACAATACTTCAGGGTACCACAATGGATCTACATTGACCTAAGTGTGACGGTAATAAGATCAACCGTCAGCCCATTCTACCTACCCTAACCTACCTATCCCAATTTGTTGGTATTGACTAGGTCAATTGGGGTAATAGAAAAAGAGAGCAAGAATGCAGTCGCTTTATTGGCACGAAGTTTCAACAAATCGACCAATGTGAACTTTGTCAATAGCTTGCAAAAAATCATCAAAGACCAAGTTCACATTGGTCGATTTGTTGAAAGTTCGGGACTGTTTTTCGTTCTGCTTCTCTGTTACACCAATTTGTCGAATCGACGCGACAGAGAAGTCGCTTTATTCGCACGAAGTCTCAACAAATCGACCAATGTGAACTTGGTCAAAGAATTGAAACCAACAAACTCTGTTCACACGGTTGTGTTCGTTAATCAAAAATTCACGCAGATTCAAAAGCATTTTCCGGTACTGTGATAAAGAAAAGTAGGTATTCGTTGGATTAGAGAATGATAATAATTTTCTTTTCTTTCTCAAAACCCTCACAGATAGCTGTTTGTACAGATACAAAGAAGAAAAATTACTTTCCTCACCGAAGACCCATTTTGAGTTCGAATAAGAAACTATTACCATCATCTGCACTTTAATTTAAGATAAGATAGCATTTTAAGCTCAGCCAAGATAACCACCCCAAACCCTAAACCCCATTACTCCGCCACACAACAGTAAACAGAAACCAAAAAATCCATTAAGGGGGTAACTCATAGTAATTCAATTTGTTGATTGATTGAGCCATTTACAAGAGTAGGTATACTTATATTAGAGTGTCGGTACGGCTATATACTCTACACTCGACTTCGATTCTTGTGTATCTAATTTCAGTTTTATTCGAAACACAATACAAAAAGTGAATACCATTGTCGTCGTCTTCTTCGTTGTCGTCATCATCTTAAACTCTCGAGTGATAATCACATTTGTATAAAGCATCCTCTGCAACACACAACAGCAGCTTTTGCCCAAGTCAAAGTCAAGTGAGACATTGAATGGACATGGTTAGCTTCTTATTCTTCTCTTCAAAAATTATAACCACAATGCGCGCTGCTTCTCTGGTCTCTGCTCTAACCACTAACCACTAGAGTATGTCAAACCTGCTTAAATATTATACTTCTGCAATGTCTGCACTTTGATTCTTTTTTTAAACATATTTTTTGTTATCTTTTCTTTTGCTTCTGCTCCTTTTAAATATTTTTTTATTTTTCTTATTTTTATTTGATTGTTTTTCCATCTTGGTGCTGTGTCGGTGTCGGTATAGTGCTGGTGCTATCACTTTTCTTTTCCAGTAGGATTGTTGCAAGATGTGTATTTTCTGCCTCTTGGTCGTTCTTGTCATCATCGTCTTTGGGGTCTTTTCCTTCTTTTTTTTTTTTGTCTTCACTTGTTTAATTCGCTCTCACTGTAATTTTTGTGTATGAGACTATGAGAGCTGCGCTAAAGGGGACTCTTCATCTCCAGTAGTCTCCACTCCAGAAGAACTAAACTACACAGACAGACAAGTTTTCCCCATATTCAGCATCATCATTATCATAATGATCATCTTCGTCACAATGACTGTGCGAGTTTCGTCTGAGTTTTTCTTTTTGCTCGTAGTCGTGTCCTGCTATATTGCCCTGGCCTGGCACATCTCTCATCTCTCATTTTGGTTCTATGACGATGACAGTATACACAGTCAGTTCTACACACAAATAGCAAAAGCAAAAGCCGGCAAACGTACGTAAGCAAAAAAAAGAAAAAATTATAAAAATGGAAGCAAAATTATAAATAACAAGAGACTTGGTGTGGAACTATCAAAGTAACAAAGAAAAATATCGAAGCCCCCGATGTCAATATAGGGAAAGAGGAGAAGTATCATGGATTTCTGTTTGTTATTGTTGTTTGTTGCCTTCCATTTTTTGTAATATCCTATTTGAGATCTATCTTCGCTTCTCCTTATTCTGGTTGGGTAATTTATATTGTCTTCGTTGTCGTTTCATCATAGAAAAACTTCATCATAGAAATTCATCTGCCTTATCTGGTGGAAATAACACTTACTCGTCGTGTGTCTGTGTATGTGTGTATGTATCTACGGCCCGTGGGGGGTAGAGAAAGAGGTGATGGAATTTGAAAGGACTAAATTGTAGATATGTATAATGTATATGTAAAGTCATGCTGTTGGTTTGCGGTAGATCTGCTGATAAAAATTGATAATCAAAGATTTTGGAATTGGTTGTAGAGTTAATGGGGGATTGTTTGAGTTTGTTTTGGGGTTGCAGACTAAGCAATCTTTTTCTTTTGGATTAAGTCAAAAAGATATCGGCCTTAGTATAGTCAGGCGAAGACTTGATTGCCATTCAATGTCCTCTAATGTGTCGAAGATGCGCAAGGTTACATACTATTGGGTGCGCCTAGTGAATTGTGTAAGGTGAGAGGACCTCTACGTATTTAAAGAGAAGGATTTCTAGACTATGCCTTCCTTTACATTTTTCTAGTGGCAGTTTTTGGCTGATCGCGGACGTCTCCGTCCTTGTGTTGTTAATTTTGATGCCCATTCGTTTGTAATGCTCGAAGGGCTTCTTTATGTGGTCTTCAACTCTACGAGCTGCGATCACAGGTGGAAGTGAGTACGCGTAGGTCAAGGAAGGGAAGTTTGGTGGCGTTTTCTGGTTGAGGTTGGTCCGAGGTGAAGATGCTATTCAAGAAAGGTCCTAATGGAACGGAATCCAAACTGCATATTCGAAATGATGATGTCGTTGCAGAATGTCTTGAGCCTTTGAAGAACAAGATCCTACAGAATTTCGCTGACGTTGTTGAATAATGATATGGGCCTGTAACCAAACACAACGTTTCGGTTTTCCTTTTTTCGATTGGCCACAAACTTCACCTTCTTCCACCGTTCAGAAAAGTGACAGTTGTTGTTGAGGTAGTTGTTCAAACAATGGCCAAAAAGATCATCACCGTCTGAGGAAATATCTTCAGCACAGATTTTGAGATTTTGTCCGGTTCGGATGACTTTTTGGGGCGCCCAAATTGGATCAATTGCAGTATGTCTTTTGGATTTGTGAAAATGGTGGCGTCACTGTGATCACATGAAGAGTTTTTCATCGTCGAAAATGGTTTCTTCGACTGTGCGTCCCCCAATAAGCTGGATGGTTGTGTCCGCATTGTAGAGGAATACGGGGTCAGAAGACGGGTCAACCCCGTCTTCTGGCCCCGTATTCCTCAGAAGTTTTCTTAAAAAAATTCGGTGAATCCTTCTGCTTTATCCTTAGATGACGATACTTCTCCTCTGTTGGTGGTGATTTTCTCTGGCATATCTGGCCTTTTGCCTACGATCCTGTTGGCGAGTTTGAAGGCATTCGAACCGGGTTTGATGTTTTGTAGTCTCTTTTAAAATTGTATGTTGTTATGGTGCTGGACTGCATTCCTGAGTATTGTGTTGGTACAATTTAGCTCGCTCAGGCAGGACTGGTATTCAGCAACTACCCACGGTGGTGGGATGACGCTGCCTCATCGTAGAAGGTCATTACTCCATCGTTGTTGATTGTGTCGTGATCCATTAGATTATAGGGCAATCGCATCATTCTATCTTGGGTTCGGGTGTCTGTTTTCTACTGTTATACTTCTTACTAAAATGTTTGGATGGTTGGCCAGGTGTTCCAGTAGGCGTCTTCCAGATTGCCCCATGTACAGAGATGATCCTAACTTCTTCATAGAGTTTTCTGTTGCTGACGGTTTTCTTGCGTATTGGATCGTAGCCAAGTCCTGTGTAGACACGCAGGACCTTCCTCTCGAATACAGCTAGCTTTTGCATGACAGGTCTTATTAGCAGCTGGTACAGTTGTAAATTCGATTTTGGCTTAGTTCAGTTCTTTTGAGCATCAGCGGTTGGACGCGATTTAAAGGATTGTTAGATTTCCTAATAACTGCAGTGGCATGCGGGTTGAAAAGCATCAGTTTGTTGAAATTGACTGCTAGATATTTGACCTGCTTCCTTGGCCTGAGCTGTGATATGTTAGGCACCAAGCTATGATCCGATTCTCGCATGTCTTTAAGCACATTGGCTGCTGGAAGCTAGTGCGAATCATTCCATCGTTTCGGGTGTTACATGTGTTCACATAAAGTCAAAATTTTAATGTATTTTGAAATGATATTTTAGCAATTTAAATTTTTTTATTCTCTACCTTTTTAGTTGTTTTATTTTAATTGTAAGATTTGTAGATTTTAGCATAAGGATTAACAATTTTATGAGTCGAAAAGTGTGCGTTTCGGGTGTTACACCATGGAATGACCCAACTGTGAAAAAGGAATGAAAATTGATATTTGAATTGAATGCACTTGAGTTTTTGAACGGTTCCCGTTTAGACGAACCTGAAAGCCAAAGCGCAGTAGAAATTCAAAGTCTTTCGCCAACACAACAGAAAAACATGATCAACACTAGCATGTTCGTCATTTATGGCTAGCTTAAGTGAAAAACCGTTCCCCGTGATTAATCTCCCACCCCGTGGAAAAACAATTGAAAGTGGAAAAACAATTAAATGTGGAAAAACAATTAAATGTCCTTGAAATTCGAAATTCGGATTCCCACGAGACTGGCAGACATCCTAACCATTACGCCACGGCCTTGAACGTTATTTTAACAAGAACTAACTTTGGTTCTTAGTTTTTTGCATAACTTTTTTTTTTTTTTTTTTTTATAATTAACGCGCACGTCAAGGGGTTATGACTACCCTTATAATGCCATTAAACACAGTGCGAGTATTTAGGAAAATAGGAGAGGATTTGAAAGGAGACATCGATGCACGTTGCTTTTGAACCTTTGTGAATCGTAATGCAGGGGAAACACAGAGCCAGGTAGAGCATTCCACATTCGGGTGGTGCGACTAAAATATGAATCTCTATACTTGACTGTACGCCCGAAGTTGGGCTCAAGGCAGAACTGATGAGCATTCCTAGCGAGGCGGGTGTTGCGGCTAAATTGTTTCAAGGGAGGAATGCAGCTGGCTATTTCACTAGAGCACTGTTTGTGGAAAAAGCGATAAAAGAGAGAGAGACAGGTGACGTTTCGACGATGTCCAAGAGAATCAATCGATTCTACGATTGAACTATCACCTATCAATCTTAACGCTCTATTTTGTACCCTATCAAGTAGGCGCAAAGATGTTTGAGAAGCACCTGACCAGATATGAGAGTTATACTCCAGTTTTGGGCGGATGAAGGCCTTATAAATTGTAGCCAGATCAGAAGGGGTGAAGAACTTCCTGCATCGTCTCAAGAAACCTAAGCATTTAGCAGCGTTTTTGGCGACTTCAAATATGTGGTCATTCCAACGAAGATCATCGTTTACACACATACCAAGTACTGACAGCTTTTCGGTTTCTTCGATGCAGGTACCATTCATGGATAATGGCAATGGGGGAATGTTAAGCTTCAACGACAAGAGACAGCATTGAGTTTTCGAAGCATTGAATTCTACTCGGTTCATAAGACCCCATGCAACAATGCTGTCAAGGTCAGAATTCAATGAGCTTATCATACGCAACCGTTCCAGTTCCACATCCGAAGAGCAGGGACGTGAATTTGGAAACGAATATGAAAAGCTGAGGGTCGAGTCGTCAGCAAAACAGTTAAGCGGATTAGAAGTTTCAGACAAGAGATCATTAATGAAAATGAGGAAGAGAGTCGGAGACAAAACGGAGCCCTGGGGCACACCATCATTTATTAAGTGGGTATCAGACTTGAAGCCATCCAACACAACTTGTATTGAACGGTCGGAAAGGTAATTTCTAATCCAACGAAGAAGAGACTCATCGATACCAAAAGCACGCATTTTCGATAAAAGAGCCTGATGCCAAACTCTATCAAATGCTTTAGAAATATCAAGCGCAATAATCTTACTTTCTCCAAAACAATGTAAAGATTGGTTCCACTTTTCGGTGAGATAAGCCATCAAATCACCAGTGGACCGTTTGCTACGAAAGCCGTACTGACGGTCATTAAGAAGCTTTCGTTCTTCAAGATATTTCATAAGTTGACGGTTTATCAACGTTTCCATGACCTTGGAAAGAAGGGACGTAAGTGCAATTGGACGGTAATTGGAAGGGGAGGAAGATTCGCCTTTTTTAGGGACCGGCTGGACAAATGCAGTTTTCCATCTGCTCGGAAAAATCCAAGCAGAATAGGAAAGATGGAAAAGTTTACGCAGTGGTTTTGCCAGCGTAGAAGAACACCTCTTCAGAATAACGGCGGGGATACCATCTGGACCAGCGGATTTATGTATGTTGAGATCTTTAAGGACTCTCGCAACCGAGCGAGTTCGAAAAAATATCTGCTTCATCAAAGAATTTGCAGACTCGAGCTCAGGTGGAGCCAATATGCTATGAGGAAGTGTCGAGTTGGCAGCAAATTGAGCTGCCAGCAAATTGGCTTTGTCGATGGAGCTGACATACGGAGAGTCATTGAAGACGAGCGTTGGGACCGATGACGTGGTCGAGTTCTTAATGTTCTTCACAAAAGACCAAAAGTTTTTACTTCCTTTTGGACACAATAGTATTTTTTGCCTTACTTTTTGGTCATGTAAAAACTTAGCCCTTTGTATTTGAGCATTACAGATATTTCTAGCCCGTTTGAACAAATTTCGGTTTTCTACAGTAGGGTTATCTTTAAATTTACGAAAACTACTTTCTCGATCCCTAATCGCCTCTTTACAGCTTGAACCAAACCACGAATTCTCTTTGGGGATGATGCTTTTTGTTCTGTGAGGAACAAAATTTCTCATGCCGTTGAGAATAACGTTAGATATCATATCAGCTGATGCATCAACGTTTCCGTCGAGAAAGCACAATGACCAATTAAAATTTCGAAAGAAATTATTCAGGCCGTCCCAATTGGCTTTCTCGTATTGCCACACAGTTCTTTTAGGGACTTTATCTTTTTTTTACCGTGACGGAAAGCGAAAAATCTACCGATATGACACAATGGTCTGATTTGCCTAAAGGAGATGATACTACAACCCTGTATTTTTCGGGATGAGAAGTGAGAAATAAGTCAAGAGTGTTGGCCGCATGGCCTTCAATATCTGGAACCCGAGTGGGCTCATCAACAAGTTGAGTTAATTCGTTAAACTCAGCGAAGATCTCAACATATTTTCCTTCGGGTGTTGTCTGGCCAGAATGTCGAAGCCAACCAGAATTGTGTACATTGAAATCGCCCGCAATTGCGATTTCAGTGTGAGGATAAAGGGAGACAATTCTTACTATGGACTCAGATAGCGCATCAAACTCGTTAGAGGTTGAATTGCTATCTAAATTGGGGCTTCTATAAATAAAACAATAATGAATGATTTGCTTACGGACGGTGAATTTTAACCACATGAAATTAAAGTTCGTATTAGAACATAGGCCGTATTGTGGTAGAAGTTGGTAAGCAATATCATGTCTAACAAATACGGCGAGGCCATGGGAGGAAAAGAATAGTGGCACTAAGCTATATCCAGGCAGGTTGAATTCTGAGGGATCAGAACCAACACCCACCTGTGTTTCACTTAGTGCCAAAACAGCTGGCCTGCATTTTGCAGTGTGAGCGTACACAGCAAAGAAATTCGATCGCAACCCCCTAATGTTGCTAAAATCGACCCGAAATCTACCCGATTTCACTCCTGTGTTTCTTCTCCTCGCTGTTTCCACCAAGTTGAATTGTAAAAACTGGCTGGCTATGTGTACATATGTTCCATCCCACATTTCAATAGGAAAATTAGTTCTTTTTGAGTCACGTATGTTAGTTTTTAGTCACTGAGAGCCAACGCCGAGACTAAAAAACTTACCCCTACTTAGAGCCGTAGCCGTCGTATTGAAATCTGGTCTGTTGTTCTTCCTGTTTGCCGCGATGGGGCTATTTGAGCGTGTGTTCCTCCGTCGCTGTTGAAAAATAAAATGCGAACGATTTGGTTTTGTTTGCTACCATATGAGCTGAATAGCGTTAGAAAAAGTTAACAAGCATATTGCCATTGTTAATTCACTAAACCAAACCTTTCATGTTCCTCGAACATCAGATATCAGGCGCTTTAAGTACAAACTCAAGGACGAGTGGACAAGGACTAACCAGGAATGTTGGGTTGTTTGCTATAAAAGCAGTAGTTTTCTCTATGTACTTTAGTGTCGAAGACTCTCTTCCACGGGGTCGAGTATATAGCTAATTTAATTTCTTTATTATTAAAGGTTATCCAGTACTTTTAGAAACATCTTTTAAAACTATGTCGACGACACTCTTTCTTTAACTAACCCTATTGCCAAATCAAATGTAGGCCATCATGGGATTGCAAATCGCCTCACTTAATTATGCCAAAAAGGCACTAAAAAACCTAACAAAATTGACGTGTTATGACTACCTCTTTAGGCCAATTGACATTTTAAGCTTTTCTTTCTGACAGTTTATCTAAAAACACAGACAGTCAATCTAACAATTGACAGCTAGTTATTTACAAATTTATTCCTCAACTTTGACAGCCCAATTTCATTTTTGCATCACACATGGCGAGCAGTGTTAAAATTTCATCAGCGAACTAATAATTGAGCTTGCAAATTGGCAATTGCGTCATCATTTCTATATGGAGTCACATATAAATTTATTAAAATTAAATTTTTTTTTTCTGTGAAAGTAGTGATTTTGTTCATCAATTAGGTTATTGCCTCAAACCTAACATAACACCGACACGACAGACGCGCACCACGCTTGGTCGTAATGAAGTAGGCATAGGCAATTGGCACTGCAAATGTAAGCAAATTTCCTGTCAATGCGGGTAAAGAGGATTAAACTAAGCCAGTTAGTGGGTACCTAGTATCTATCTACTGTTCCTAAACTTATCGCCACAGTCGCCAGCCACCGCCTGCCTGTTTGCAAATTCATCAAATTCTCCTCCCATTGAAGAGGATTAACTTTGAGTTTCTTTTTGAATTTCCTTTTCGATAAATACACAAGTACGTGTGATGGTTTTGTGAGTTCACACAGTGCGCTGTCTTTTTTTTTTTTCAACAGTAGGTGACCGTAAATTGATAAGGAATGTGAAGTAAAAGAAAGGAAGTAAAAAAATGAAAACAAAAAAAAACACAATCAATTCTTGCGGTGGGATAGATGGTCACCGCACCGCACCGCATGTGAACTCAGACGTTCCGGAAATCCAAATAGTTTACCGAACAAGAACACAGAAAATAAACATTTGGAAAAATCCTCGCGTCGATATTTATTTGCCTGTCCTCTTCTGGAGTGTTGCCATATTTGCTATTTTGTTGGGAAACGACTACGACTACGATGGAATGAATCCCTGGTGTGCCCTCTGTGCCGTGCTGCAAGTGTTGTACAGCATTTTCGTATTCTCCTGCTCCTACAATCCATACAACACACCATCCCCCATATTTGCGCTCACATATGTGTGTGATGTGATGATTGTCATCGATTTACCTTATACTGCGACAGAAATGATGATGATAATGATGATGGCCAACACTGTACAAGTACATACATGGTGTGTGCAGGTCATTGATTTGCCTGCAGCGATAGGTTTGGCTTCTAGTTTCATTTGATCACTGATGGACTGCATGCTGTCAGCTACATATACTGCCTTGCCATACCCCAACGCAAAACCCAAACCGATTGAAGTGCCAACGTTATACAATTATTTTTCGCCCATAGACGGAATTTTGTTCTGATTACGAAGATGAAATTAACAACAACGAGGAGGCATTGCTGCCAATGAAAATAAAATTAAAGAATTTCAAGAAAAAAACAACAAGAAAAACCAGAGACAAACTAAAAAGAAACCAATAATTCGCTTTAGTTTCTGTTTCTGTATACAGATAATTGTTCTGATTGAAGATTAGTTATCTTGATAGCTAGACACAGATGACGAACTGACTGACCGACTCGACACACAGAGAGTACCTACCTAATACAAGTACTTGTACAAGCGGGTACAGAGCGTCGCGTCGCGTCGTTCGAGCGACCAGTTGCAATTGCAATGGCATGTGAACATAGACCATTTGGATGATGGCCACCCAGGAATTCGGTGCGTTGTTTGGATATAATTTAATATCCGGTTATTGAGAGAGATGACAACACAGCAAAGGATTCCAGTGCTGGAAAAAGTTCCACAAATTGATAAACATGCAAAAAGCTTAATTGGAGATGAAAATTGTTTTAGCGAGTCGACTGCGATTGCCATGGATTTGAGGAAATTTGATCACAATTGTTAGTTTGAATGAATGCGAATTGGCATTTAAGTGGCTTTTAAAAAATTAATTTAAAAAAAAATTATTTATCTGACAGAGTTGGATTGTTTTTTTTGAAGTGACTTCAGACATAACTTGTAAAAGAGCCATCAAAAGTTTATTAGGCGTTGAGAGTTGTTTTAGTGAAGACTCAGATTGTTGAAGTGCAGATTCACCGTGGCAAATCAGGAGCTAGTAGGTCTGCTACTATTGGTCAGCATCTTTTTATCACTGTCTTCAGGAGTGCGAAAACGGACGCAACAGCTCGGAGAAAGACATTCCTAAGTGAATTGTGAACTCATAAATTCGTCGGAGGAGCGTTTTTTTCTGTCGATGTCAAACGGTTTATGGTGGTTGTGGCGTAATGATTAGCGCATGTTTGGTTGTTGTGGTAGCTCGAGGCTCCGATCGCAGAAACGTCGAATTGTTTTTCGATGGGAAAGGCGATCCCGAGGAATTGCCAATAACAGTGCCGTGAAAAGCACTCTGTAGTTTAAAATCGGAAAAATTGTTAAGATCCCCTCCATTCGTCGCAAGGTATGGTTGAGAGAAAGCCGTCTTGAGCTTTCCAACCTCTGTCTTGTCAACCCCTATATATTAATTTCGGACCGTAAAAGGTTTAGAGAGCTACTTTTTTATATCCATTTCGCTTTGGAAATGTTTCCGAGCTCCGCTTAGTTATGTTATGGAGGTTCGAACCTAAATCTCTCACATTATAGTCGGAAACTCTTTTCGTCACATTTATCACAGAATATAGCTGCTTGGTTTTCACTAAGTGGTGGTGTAACTCTTTGTTGAACCGCCTTATAGTAGGAAGGCTTTTCAGCTTAGGGGGCAGTAAAGTGCAGAAGTTGACTGAACAGGTTGTCCATCAATCAAATTGTCTCAAAAAGCTACACTAACTCTGTTTACTTGCTTACTTACTTACTTATTTAGGGGGCATTGCAGTTCGGGGTGAACCTGTGCCTCAATAAACATCTTTCGACAGCAATTTTGATTTCGAATAAGCTCTCTTCAGTTTTTCACTCTAAATCGGTTGAAGTCTTCTTCTACTTGATTGCGACACCTAAGACGAGATCTTGTTCTTCTGCGATTTCCCTGCAATGTGCTTTCGGAAAACCGTCGAGCCGGAGCTTTGATGTCCATCTGGGATTATAAAGCTCCTACAAGGGGTTATCTTGGTTTTTCTAGAGAGGATTTTATTTCTCAATTGCATTCTTAACCCAAAGCACAACATGCAACTCCTCTAAGAATCGCAAGCCGTCTTACCCCGATGGCTCATATTTTTTTCCAAGATTCATGTGTTATATCGTTTGGCCTAGGACATTTGCCTCTGTTTGGAGATTTTAACTCCGTCGTTAACTTCTTTTTACTGTGAAGTCGGGCTAGGTTCAGATTTCAGAACCTGTTGTCACCTGTGCAGAATTTTGTCACCATCGACAAGAAGTTGTCTTTGAATATCGTTAAAAAAAATGGCGACAAACGATTCTTTCACGCAATTTCGCTTCTTTGTTAGGCCTTTTCAAAGATTGTCGGCCCTATCGTGGTAACCGTCGGAGCGGAATTCTCTCCGATCGGAAACATTTTGCTTCGTGGTAGTTCTCCGATCGGACGATCCGACGTTCTCCGATAAGTTTTAGTTGCGGAGATTTCAGTTTTGGGAATGCAATGCATTATCGCATTTGTGAAAAATGTCTACTACTTCGAAATAAAATTGAATCTCCGAAGAAAGATGCGTTGCGGAGAAAACTCCGCTCCGACGGTTACCACGATAGGGCCGTGTAGCTCCCTTTTTTTTCTGTTGGAGGTTTTTAAAATACCAGCTAGAGCACTCAAACCTAAATACCAGATAACAACTTTCTATTTGTTATAGCTTTCCAAATGTTCGTAGAAAAGCCAGAAGACGCTGCCATGATAAGCAGGCTAGTTTACCAGCTCTCACCATATCTGCGCCGAGTATCTGTAACCTCGTGCGAGAATAAGCAGGACATTCAGAGGGGTAGTGATCTGCGGTGTTCTCATCTTATCCACAAGATTCACAGAGTGGTGCACATAAGTTTAACACGTTTAAGTTTTTGGCAAAAGAGAAGTGCCCCGTCGCAACGCTAATAAGCTTCCTACATTCTTTTCTGCTACGGGATAGCAAAAATGTTGCAGTGTTCTTATCAACGTTGGGGAGCATACGTTTGGTCTGTTTGCATCCAATGGAGGTATGCCATCTACGGTTGGGCTCTTCACAGATCCAATCGTTGATTAAAACCCTCACTGAGGACGCTGGCAGACCTAGCGACGGTTCTGGTCCTGAAAAAGCTGTCGGAGATCCTTGCCTCGCAAGTTAATTTTCGATCTCATTTCCAGTTATGCCGTGACGGCCTGGAACACAAACGAGACTCAGAGAACTTAGTCTTCCGACCGCATTCAGAGAGCTCTTGCATTCCTGGATCACTTTCGAAGTATTTAGAGGGTTGACAAGGGCCTCAAGCACAACTTGGCTGTTGCTGCAAACACAGATAGGTACTTTTCCCCATCCAACCATTGTTCGCAGCGTAGCCTATCGCCATTTGAATAGCATACGCTTCCGCTTGGAAGATGGATGCATATGAGCCTAAAGAGGCGTGCAGTCGTATGTCATTGTTCTCCAAAAAGGGAACAGCGCCAGATCCATCATCAACAATCCCTTTCTGGCTCAGATTCTAGAGTGGACCAGTAGATACCTATAATCGCAAGTAAAAAAAGGACTTCTTTAAAAACCAAAGAGCCCCGTTGTTTGTTCAACACAGTACCTAGTAAACCATCTGAAATACGAGCACGCTTAGTTGCAATCTCTTGCCTAGTAAGGCATTTGTTTACAAAATCTAATCTATCAACAAATTACTTCAATTACAAATTAGTTGTACATTGGCTATTAGATCAATAATCGACTTCATGTCTTGTAGTTTTTGTTTTCCTTGTTGTTTTTATTCTCATTTTTATGTCTCGCTATATTCGTCTTCTCAAAACAAAACAAAAAAATTCATAAAGTGCGTCAAACATCCGAACAATTAAGAAAAAAGTTCACAAGAGCGATTATACATACGTATTAGTATGTAGTTGTATGTACCCATGTAGCAGCTTAATAAACCAAACTAAAGTCAACAAAATCAAATTAGATACACCATCATTAGTTGTGGTGGTGCTACAGTAGCAAAGGCAAACTAAACTAACGACAACAAAAACGAGAAGAACGAACGCAGAAAAAGAGAGAATCATAACAAAAACAGACGCAAAAAGCCGGCTATTTTCTTGCATGAGTGTTTGATTAACATTTTTTTTTTATACGTAGGTACCTGTTTTTTTTTTTTTTATTATCTATTTTTGCTCGAGTCTTTTTTTTTTTTTTTTATTAATTTTGCTTTGCTAATATACGAACAAAAAGTGTTTGTATCTCTTGCTGTGCTACGATACGACGACGACGACGACTACGACGAATGAGTTCTTTGGATTGTAAATTTTGTTTGATTGTGTGTTTGATAAGCCATGTGTTACAAATTTAACTCCTGTCTGAAAACAGTGTTGCCAGTTTTCATGATGCTGTACAAACATATTTTTTTGTAACCTTTTCTTTGGAATGTTGTACCTGACACAGGACTAATTGTGCACTTTGCATGCAGAATTAAAAGCTTATCCTTCTCAGAGAGAAGTAAAAGAAAAATGTAATTAAATTCTGAAGAACTGAGCTTTGTTAATGTGGACGTAAAGCTTTCTTCATCTGAAAACCCATCAAAGGGAAGTGGGTTTTCTTTGTTTGTGATAGGAATTATGAGATCCTTTTTTCAGTTTTATTCTTCCCTCTGAGCATAAACTATTCAGCGTTCTTTACTAGCAGTGAAAACAGCACTCCAGTTAACATCACACCAAAAGTATGTGTCGTTAAAGGCAAACACAATTCAAGGATGTGTGTTGATTCCCTGGCAGACCTTTTACGTTCAGGGGTATCGCTGTTTCAATCATATCCGTGGCGCCGAGATCTAACAGTGAATTTAGCTTAATAAAAGGCCAAAATTCTCGGTTAACTAAAATGTAAAAATAAAATTTTAAAGAATTTTAAGCTATTATTAGTTTTGTTATTAAAAAATCAAACTATTTTATAACTAATAATGGACTAAAAAAGGCTTACCCATTAAAGAAATTGATCCTCCTTCATTTACATTAAGCCTTATTATGAGTTTCACGTGAACAGCATTCCCCGCGAAAAAGATCCCATTTCACTTTTCCCTTATTATGAGTTTCGGGGGTAAAATTTTCCATTTTCGAAAAATTTCCCTTATGAGTTATTTTTCCCCGTGAAATGTGAGAACGTTGAGCAATTTATTTTACTTATTTTTGGGATGCGAATAAGTGAACAACAAAAGCGGAAAAAGTGTAGGTCTGGAATTACGATCAGGAGAAACTCATAATAGCTTTTAAAATTCCGGGCGAACAAAAATGTTCCAGGCGAAAAGCTGTTCACGTGAAACTCATAATAAGGCTGATTGCCTCAAGAGGAAAACCTTTTTAATCCGTCAAAGAAGCCGAGATTACAAGATGAGGATGATGGGAAGATGATGATATAGAGAAAGCTATTGATGAGGACACATCCGATCCTGATTCTAACGTTGAGGCTGTCTGTTTAAGATTTACAAGAATCTCACCCAACAGAGGGGATTTGGAGTCATTAAATAGTACTTCAAAAGTGAAGAGCCTTGAATCTCCTTCTTGTTGGGACAAAGCTTTTAGAGATAACCTTCTCGTGGTGATATTCGACTGTAAGAAGTTAAAAAATAGTCAATTACCCTTACTACACGCACCGAAACACTGTGTCTATGCTTGGTGTCGGTATGGTTTTCTGGTCGTGTAAAAAGGAGATATGCCGACACAGCATTTCGCGGTGTGTCGCACCGGTAAAGTATGTCGACGTGATGTGTAAAAGGGAGCGAAATGCTTTACCGATGCGGTTTCATGTTTTTGTTGTTGGTTTGTCTGGTGTTGTATTTATTTTACAGGTTTTTTGTAGTTTGCTTGACGCTTGGTCGATTTTTTTTTTGCTATTTTTTAATTATTGAATTAAAAGAAATAGAGAACGAGGCTAATAAGTTCTTCCAATAAATTTATTTTTCAAATTTTTGGCAATTTACTTTCGAAAGCCCCACACCGGCATAAGGGATAAGGGTGTGTAAATGCCCATACAGAATCGGAATGACTTGCCGGTAAGGTGCATCGACACTGCTGTGTAATTTAGGTAAATAATAGTTTTTTATTTTGTCTTATTTAACGACAAAGAAATAAACGCCATCTATATAACGAATCTCGAACTATGGTTTGGTTGTGACTTCAAGTCTTGATATCTCGAAAACGAAGCAAGATATCGAAAAATTTTATTTCACATTTTCGACTTATTTTAAGTCTATTTACAAAATGCCGTATTCACGGATACCGTACTCTTTTCATATATTTTGCTAGGGTTTCTGCCGTTTGGAACCAGTAGTAAGTTGTAGGTCCCTTCCAACCCCTCACAAAGGCAATGGTTGTGAGAAATGCGATAGGCGCCGGGGCGCTCCGCTCGGTTACGCCACCCTTTTAACTTATTTATTTAAGGTGTCAATCTTCTCAGGATTCTCTGCGTAGACTAGCGACATCGAATAACCCCACGAAAAATAGTCCAGCGGTGTTAAATCGCCCTTCTACGAGGTGACTCACAGGTTTAAAACTCGAAATAACGTTAAAATCGTCGTCGAGTCACCAGCAATTTCCTTTCGAGACAGTTTACCGAACGTTCGCAGTACCCAGTGATCGTGTAGCTTAAATTCTTCCACGTTGAAATGGCAAACTAAACTAAAGTGTAAGCTCTTAAAAAGGCCAACTCTGAAGAAAGTGTAGCACTATCGGTTCAGCTCGTACTGTCACGTTCGGACTTAGAAAACCCCGACAAAAATCATGCAGACAAACATGTCTGTGACGATTGTAGCAATGGTAAATCATACCTACGTCAATCAAGGAAACGAGGAAATTGTCGATAACGAGTGTTCGCACAGCAATCATAAAGTGGTGTAAGAAGAAGATGGTGGTTTTAAATGGAGCTCCGTTCCTTTTCGTATACTGGTGAAAAAATACGGCGCTTTGCGGTTTCTTGACTGGAGTATGCTGGTTAACTCGATGTTTGCTTTCGTGCTTCCAAAGGACAAATTGTACCATGTACTAATTTTTTATTGGCCAAATGGATTCCACCCAATGAAAGGACAGGCATGGGTGCGGCTTTGTAAGCAGGCGCCCAATTCGGTACAATCATTTCGATGTCCCTATCCGGTCTGCTGGTTCAGTGAGGCTTTGACAAAGGCTGGCCTTCAATTTTCTATGTATTCGGCTTGATTGGAACGATTTGGTCTATTGCTTTCTTGATTAATGTCTATGAAGATCCATCAATTGGTGAAATACATCAATCATTCGCTCTCTCGAAATGATGATACCGCTCTTCCATTGATCCCCATGAAAGCCATTTTTAAATCGATGCTATTCTATGCTATTCTCATCGCACACATGGGTCAGAACTATGGCTATGAAACTCTTATGACCGAATTGCCGACTAAGATGAAACAAGTGCGAGGTTTTCGTTGAAATCGAATAGAATGGAATGGCTTTTTTCAATGTTTATCTCTTTTATTGCTGATTGGGTGATCACGTCAAGTCGGTTCTCAATAACGGCGACGTGAAAAATTATTTACAGTATTGGTCAGTATAGAACAGGGTTGACTTTGATTGCTGCCTAATATACAGACTGTGATCGCGTACACTCACAATTGTTATTTTGACAATTGGCGTTGGATTCAATGGTGGCATCTATTCCGCTTTTAAATTCAACCAATTGCAGCTGGAAACCTGATCGAGGGCAAGCCAATAATGGGACAGTGGCAAATAGTCTTCTTTAATAGCGGCGTTCGTTTACATTATTTGTGGAACATTTTACAATATCTTTGGCTCCGGAGAACGCCAACCGTGGGACGACCCATCCACCGATGAAGTTCCACAAATAACGTTAAGCAATGGGAATGGTATGGCCAGTATGCATGTGAATGCCGCTGTGCTGCCAGCGCCGACCGTTTTTACAGAAACAAGACATTAATTATTTCTTAATAAGAATTTCCTATTCAATAGAAAAACTCTATGCCTTAATTTTAAGTTCAATTGAAAAAGAAAGTGGTATCCTGCAACGTTCCGACATGGTCGCGACTCACGACCGTCTGACGAGGAAACATGAAAGACACGTATATTGGCCCCCTATCACAAGGCCCGCCTAAATTACGAAGATGTTTTTAGTTCCTTTTGTTCATCCTTACTTACTTACTTAGGTGGGCATTACAGTTCGGGGGGAACCTGGGCCTCAACCAACATCCTTCTATAACGACTTCGATTTCGGGCGAGCTCTCTCCAGTTTCGCACTCCAGTCGGTTGAGGTCTTCTTCCACTTGATTGCGCCACCTAAGACGAGGTCTTCCCCTTCCGCGATTTCCCTGCAATGTGCTTTCGAACACCCGACGAGCCGGAGCGTTTGGGTCCATCCACTCTACATGGCCCAACCATCGTAGCCTCGCGATGCGTACTCTTCTGGCTATGCCCATGTCGCGGTACAGCTCATACAGCTCGTTGTTGTATCTTCTTCTCCACACATTGTCTTCGCATACGGGACCAAAGATCATTCGGAGAATATTTCTTTCGAAACGACCAAGGGTTTCCTCATCCGCTTTCGATAAAGTCCATGCTTCCTCGCCATAAAGCAGGACTGGGATGATCAAGGTCTTATACAAGGTCACCTTGGTTTTTCTAAACAGGGTTTTGTTTCTCAATTGCCTTCTTAACCCAAAGAAGCAACGGTTGGCAAGAGTTATTCTCCGTTTGATCTGCGCACTGATGTTGTTGTCCGTGTCTACAGCGGATCCTAGGTAGACGAAGTCCTGTACTACCTCGAAGTTATGTCTGTCTATTGTGACGATTTGTCCAATTCGTCGATGTTCTTTTTTTCATCCGTAGCCCGAAATTGCTTAGACGCCGATAGGTCTTTGTGAAAGGGGGGTGATTACCTTTCACGAGGAATAGACCAATCCTTCGAGAGTAAAACACTGCAAAGAAAGGCACTTTCTGACTAGAACAGTGGATCGCTAACACGAAGAAGTTAAGTGGGAGAGCTGAAATCCCTTCAAGATCCCGATGATTGTACTCCTTGAAACTTGTTCCCAGTTTTATAATCGAAACAAAATACTTTCTTCAGTTTTGATAACCTCTTCCCCCTTTGTCATCTTATTCGAATTGTAGATCATCAACCCGTTCAACTTCGACGTGAATGTTTTTAGCTATGTTCAAATTAACACTGAAGTTATTTTTTAAATAAATATCATTCAAATGAAAATTGGCAACCCTGTGCACTCGCACTCGACTACCCTAATACATTTTTGTTCCTCTTTTGGCTAACAGTTTTCTGTCGTTATTTCTTATCTCATTATTTTCATTACTTACACTACTGTGCTTTTCTTCTGCCTATCCTCTTTTCATAGTACTATTTTACCATCCTCGCAACATTTATTTCTTGTACTTTCGTATCGTCTGCGTCTCTCGTCATCGTTGTGGTTTTTTCTTTTCATTCGCTCGTTTCGTATACATTTTCATGATTTTTGTGTTGCAGCATAATCGTGACAGTGGTGCTGGTGGCTCACCTCGGTAATCGGCCCCCCTTTTCACAGTGTTATTCGTTTATTCGTACTTAATATGCACTCAGTTCTCAGTTCTGTTTCTGTGGTGTGTTCTACCAAGTCAAAAAGTATACCTACCCGATTATCAAAATAGAGATGTGTCGTCTGTCGGCTTTTGTTAGAGGATTGTTGTCAGTTCAAATGAAATTCAGTTTCTAACTTGTGTGTGTCCTTTTTGTGGTTTTTTAAATCCAAAACTGCTCTGTCCTTTCTAATCGGTGTTGCAGTGTTTCTTCTTCTGCTTCCTTAACCTCTGTCCACAAAAAATAAAGAAAATATAAAAAAATACCTACACCTTGTGTGTCAGCTGTTTTTTGAAACAAGTTTTTGTAATCGGTCTTGCGTGTCGTGTCGTAAACGGCTACTTGTTCCTATCGAAGGATCAGTTCCTGTTTGGATTTTTTTTTAAGTGTACCTACCCTGAAACTTACAAGTGAAAATGTTTTAAGTGATTTCTTTTGATTTGATGTAACGTGAGTTGTAATTTCGTGGCCCATGATGAAACTACTACAGGAATTTATATTTTCATCCACACGGAATGTCGAGGATATCGCTCTGACACAGGAAATGGTTGGTATATCCACGATCTTGGATTGCTCATTTTTCTTCTTCCGCTTAGTGCTTCATTGAATTTGGACCTATGCATGTTGTCCCAAGAAGAAAGTTGACCACCGAAAGTGGTGCACTAAGGACAATTTAAAATGTTTTCAGGTGAATCACATCCACGCATGTTTTTTGGTGTCTGAAAAACATGTGTCCTTATAAATTTACCCTGGACTTTATCGTTGTTTTTTGATTTCTTATGTGTACCTGCATAGATTACTCCTTTTATTCCTTTAAAGAAGCGCGAAGTAAAGCCTAAGACTTGTACCTACCAACCTAAGGGGGTCTTTTTATTTTGAGGTTGATGTTATTCGATTTGTGTCGCTTTTCGGTCTAGATTTGGTTGATTAAATATATACATATGAGTGATGAGTGCGTGTTTTAGTTGAGGAAAGTGTTAGATTGAAAGTTGTTTGGCGCAGGGAAGATAATAGATAATAAATCGTCCAATTACAGCAATGTTGTTTTGAGTTGAGTGGATGGATATATGGTATCGGATAGCTGAAAGTTTAATAAGCAATTTGTTACGGAGAGGACTGATTTTGTGTGTTCTACTACAGTTTATGTGTAGGTATGATGGATTGATGTGAAATTAATTATTCATTGTTAATTTTGAATATTAACTGTGGTATTTAAGGCATTTGTAGTGTTTTCGGATGGCTGGCATTTGAATTGATCAATTATAATTTAAGTGATTTTGTGGGGGTCTGATGAAGCTGTGTTACTGGTATCTGGTGAATTCAATCTTTTAGTTGTTGAAATGTTTCAAATATTAATTAGAAGACGTTAAGCTTTGTGGCTATCTGATGGTGAGCTGTTTCGTTTTGTTGATAGGGGTGGCATCCAGTTTTTTTCTTTGACGGGGCAAAGCCCTCATCTTGCTCATCTTGATACCATCGATTAAGATGCTTATAGCAAGGACTTTGGTCAATAGGAGGGGAGTAGTTTAGAAGATGGAGTTTAAGTCATCGGAAACTGAAGTTGAAATGGAAGCAATCGATATTCGATTTAACGTTTCTCAGGTCATTAAGAAAATTGATTCATTTGAAGCGTGTCTATAAAGTACGGCGGATAGGTAGATAAAAAAAAGGATTTTGAAAAGGCGCATGTTGCGGGGATTAGTGTTGGGAAAGTCTTAGTTGTTAAGTGTTGTGCGTTAACGTCTTCAAACTCATAAAGAGTCGAAGAGAGTGTTGAGAATTTGTCTTAGATCATTTAACGTATTCAAGTTGGCAAGTTTAATGCGAGCTTCATAAGGTTGGTAGTATCTAAGGACTACTCAAAGAAGGATTTCGAGGAACAAATCGAAGGAGATCAAGTTGGATGTTCACAATTCTGAAAATATTAACCTGCTCGTAAGGAGACCATACACCTTGGTTGGCCTCAGACATGGAGCAATCAAAAAGGGGGTGAGCCAATGGATTCCTGGGTCAACGTGGCGTACCACACGCTTGGATCAAAAGTGCCTGTGAAACAGTTAAGTGTGAGAACTGTGATCCCTTCTAACGTCAAATATAAATAAATAGGGTGGCGCAACAGAGTGACAAGCTCCGGGGCGTAGTGCAATTCTATCACAACCATTGCGTAGTGAGAGAATGGATGGGGCCTACAATTTTTTGCCGATTCCGAACGGTTTATCGCGTACGCCCTTTTCATGGCACTGAATCTACTATTGGGAAGCTTGCCAATTCCTCATGAAAGGCGATACCTGTGAAAAACACATTTTTTGCTTCTGTGGGGATTCGAACCACGAACCTCTGGGTGAACAAGCAGACATGGTAAGCATCACACCATGGGTACCACATTTCCGCCGATTCCGAACGGCGAATCGAGAACGCGCTTTTCAAGGCGATGAATTTACTTCCACATTCCTTATGAAAGGCGATACCATTGAAAAAAAAAAACATATTTGATTCTGTTAGGATTCGAACCACGAAACACTCCGTCAACAAGCAGACGTGCTAACCACCACGCCCCGAGTACGTCGAAAAAGGAAAAAGAAGAAGAAGCTTGTAAGTGACCGTATTTACTTGATAAGCTTATTTAAGGAGCAAGCAAATTAATGTTATGTGAGGTGAGGTCAGGTAGCCTCGTCGTTAATTTTTTAGACCATTGATTTACAAAGCCTAGTGCAATTGGCTTTAAGGATTAAGTCGTCGATTTGTGAAATGAAATCGAGTTTCTTGTAGAAAATTATGTCCAGGTCACGCAAGAATTCAATTGATTGGGACTTGGCAGTATTAAGCTCCAAGCCGCTTTAAAACTTCGAGTGAAAGAATTCGAATTTATAAGTGATTAAGTTACGTTTACGTCACTTGACCTACTGAAGTCACATCATGGAAACAGTCACCTACTAAGTAACTCCATTTCGTTGCGATACGTGACCTCACTTGATTACCTAACCTTACTTCGTTACCGAACCTTACTTCATTTCCATAACCTTACTTTATTACATTACCTTTCTTCATTGCCTTACCTCACTAAGTTTTGTATCTTCATTACGTTACATCACCTTTTTCAAGTCACTTTGTTACGTTAGTTCACTTCATTACGTTACATTACTTTCGTCAAGTAACTCCATTATATTTCATCTTTTCATTTCGTTAAATTTCTTAAATACGTTACATCACTTAATTTCGTTTAGTTACTTATTTGCGTTACATCACTTCATTGTGTTCATCAATGCAACTTTATTATGTTACGTCACTTTGTTACATAATGTAATGAAATGGTGACACTTCAAAACTTTATAACCAAGCGTCATTTTTCTAAGCATAACTTCGTTAAACCATGTAGCTGCGATTAGTTCCGTTGTTTAACGCGTATCTTTTTTGCGTTACGTAAGTTTATTACCCTCGTCTCCTTAAGTTTTTTGAGTACGTTAGGTTATACCGCTTTTTTAAGTTACGTCACTTTGTTCACTTACTTAACGTAATTAAGTTGGCCCTTTTAATTTCGTTCTAATTTTTCATTGACAAACTTCATTGTACTTAGTTACGTCGTCGTTCCACTCAATATGCATCTTGTCGTTCAATATTACTCTGAGCTCATCCAACGACGCTATCTTTTTGCCATTTACACCACAGTGATCTAACGTAGTCCCAGAGATGTTAAGATTCGACCAATCGAAAAGACCATTTCCCGATATGACACGGTAATCTTCTTGTCTTGTTGATACAACGCTTCATTAATGTTTACTCCATGCGATTGACCAAGGAAATAACGTTGCAGAATGTGAGTAGCGATTTCCATCGACTGTAACGTGACTTTCATTTTCATCGATGAAAGGGAAACGGTCCACCATCCACTCTAAACTTTTGTTGTGGCAACTCACCTCTAAGCAAAAAATCATATTCAAAAAGCCCTTTTGGCAAAAATACGCTTCAGTACTAACGAAGGTTTGTGATGACTATGGTCATTTTCTTCTACACTTTCTAGAGCCAAATCCAAGGAATTTTATGCGTCGTCGCGGTGTCGTTTCATATGATTGAGGTCTTTATTTTTTGATTTAACTTTATTTTGTGAGATCCTTCCCCGATTTATTTTTTGTTTATGCTTCAAATTGTTTTTATTGGCAAATGAATTACATAAGCCTCTCTCCATTATTAGGGCCAAGTATAACCATCTCGTGATGTTGAAAAGGTTTATTATGATTTTGCATCGCGTCAACTGGTTTCTTATTTAGTATTTGTTACCTACTTTTATGATACAAAAAAAAACTAAGCTCTAATCGTGATTCCCAATCAAAAACATTGAGCTTTGCTTTAATCCTGATTCCCAATCAAAAACATTGAGCTTTGCTTTTCCCCATTTAAAGAAAAATTCCCTTATCTAAACAAAACAACCACTTTCTCCTAATGTAATTTTCAATTCGATTTGCAAAAAAGAAACAAAAATGTTTCTACCCGCATACAACATACCAAACAAGCAGCTTAGATCGGAAGGATGTCGCTCACCATGTGTCCTAAACTCCTTTACAGCCCTGACGCCTGAACAATCCACACCCAACAAGGCGTTTTTATTTAGCTGCATTTCTATTATGCATATGGACGGACACAGACGAACAACAACGCAGCTGAAAGTGATTCCCATTTAAAGTGTCCTCTGTTCTATTTAAAAAAAAAAACTTCTTTTTTTTTGTGTATACTGGGTCACAATAATACTCTCGAATGCATGGTATGTATGGACGGCTTGTATGATGCTTCTGAACACTAAAACAGCCATGCACTACCTCCATTGCTGCAGCTATTGAATCTGGTATTGCTTCTGATGTGCTCACGTGGAGAAACAAAGAATTGGGCGACAAATGGATAGCCGGGTTGTTTCGAAAAGAAGCCTTTTTTTCTTTAAAGAACAATACAGAAAAAGAGTATGTCAAATGTTTCAAGGATTTTTTCCAACGATAGAGAAAAAAAAATGCAACGGAAAATAGGGAAATAACATGTTTTTGGGGTCGTCTATAACAACGGAGTCAAGAGTCAGGTCTCCGTCTGCAATGAATTTGAAGTTTTCATAATGTTAGCAGCTATTACCCATTTTAATAATTGCAAAATTACAACTTGAAGAATCAAGGATTGTTTGCGATAGTGAACGATCCGTGATGAAAAGAATTGATGTCTTTTCGCTAGAATCAATCATTTCTTAAAGTGGCATCAGGAATGGTTCTGAAGAGGAGAATGGAAGAAGAATTGAAGAAGAATAAAAAACAGAATTGAAGAAGAATGGAAGAAGAATTGAAGAAGAATTGAAGAAGAATAGAAAAAGAATTGAAGAAGAATGGAAGAAGAATTGAAGAAGGATTGAAGAAGAATTTAAGAAGAATTGAAGAAGAATAGAAAAAGAATTGAAGAAGAATAGAAGAGGATTGAAGAAGAATAGAAAACAGAATTGAAGAAGAATGGAAGAAGATTTGAAGAAGAATTGAAGAAGAATAAAAAAAGAATTGAAGAAGAATGGAAGAAGAATTGAAAAAGAATTTAAGAAGAATAGAAAAAGAATTGAAGAAGAATTGAAGAAGAATAGAAGAGGATTGAAGAAGCAAGAAGAATAGAAAAAGAATTAAAGACCAAGGGAAGAAGATTTGAAGAAGAATTGAAGAAGAATAGAAAAAGAATTGAAGAAGAATGGAAGAAGAATTGAAGAAGGATTGAAGAAGAATTGAAGAAGAATAGAAAAAGAATTGAAGAAGAATTGAAGAAGAATTGAAGAAGAATAGAAGAGGATTGAAGAAACAAGAAGAATAGAAATAGAATTAAAGACCAAGGGAAGAAGATTTGAAGAAGAATTGAAGAAGAATAGAAAAAGAATTGAAGAAGAATGGAAGAAGAATGGAAGAAGAATTGAAGAAGGATTGCAGAAGAATTGAAAAAGAATAGAAAAAGAATTGAAGAAGAATTTAAGAAGAGTAGAAAAAGAATTGAAGAAGGCTTGAAGAAGGATTGAAGAAGAATTTAAGAAGAATTGAAGAAGAATAGAAAAAGAATCGAAGATGAATAGAAGAGGATTGAAGAAGAATAGAAAACAGAATTGAAGAAGAATGGAAGAAGAATTGAAGAAGAATTGAAGAAGAATATAAAAAGAATTGAAGAAGAATGGAAGAAGAATTGAAGAAGAATTGAAGAAGAATTGAAGAAGAATAGAAGAGGATTGAAGAAGAATAGAAAAAGAATTAAAGACCAAGGGATTAAGATTTGAAGAAGAATTGAAGAAGTATTGAAGAAGAATTGAAGAAGTATTGAAGAAGAATAGAAAAGAAATGCGAGTAGAATAGATTAGAAGATAAATTGATGAGGAATAATAGAAGAATGGAAAGGAATGTATAATGAGTAGTAAAAGAATCGAACACAAATCAGAGAGTAGAAAAAAACAGAGGCGAACCGAAAAATTAAAGGAAGAGAATCAAAGAAGAAAAGGAGGTAATCGAAGAAGATTAGGCAAAGAATCGAAGAAAATTAGAAGAGAGGAAGAGAAGAAAATTAGAAGAGAGGAAGAGAAGAAAATTAGAAGAGAGGAAGAGAAGAAAATTAGAAGAGAGGAAGAGAAGAAAATTAGAAGAGAGGAAGAGAAGAAAATTAGAAGAGAGGAAGAGAAGAAAATTAGAAGAGAGGAAGAGAAGAAAATTAGAAGAGAGGAAGAGAAGAAAATTAGAAGAGAGGAAGAGAAGAAAATTAGAAGAGAGGAAGAGAAGAAAATTAGAAGAGAGGAAGAGAAGAAAATTAGAAGAGAGGAAGAGAAGAAAATTAGAAGAGAGGAAGAGAAGAAAATTAGAAGAGAGGAAGAGAAGAAAATTAGAAGAGAGGAAGAGAAGAAAATTAGAAGAGAGAAGAGAAGAAAATTAGAAGAGAGGAAGAGAAGAAAATTAGAAGAGAGGAAGAGAAGAAAATTAGAAGAGAGGAAGAGAAGAAAATTAGAAGAGAGGAAGAGAAGAAAATTAGAAGAGAGGAAGAGAAGAAAATTAGAAGAGAGGAAGAGAAGAAAATTAGAAGAGAGGAAGAGAAGAAAATTAGAAGAGAGGAAGAGAAGAAAATTAGAAGAGAGGAAGAGAAGAAAATTAGAAGAGAGGAAGAGAAGAAAATTAGAAGAGAGGAAGAGAAGAAATTAGAAGAGAGGAAGAGAAGAAGAGAAGAAGAAGAGAGAAGAAGAGAAGAAGAGAAGAAGAGAAGAAGAGAAAGAAGAGAGAAGAGAAGAAGAGAAGAAGAGAGAAGAGGAAGAAGAGAAGAAGAGAAGAGAGAAGAAGAGAAGAAGAGAAGAAGAAAGAAGAGAAGAAGAGAAGAAGAGAAGAAGAGAAGAAGAGAAGAAGAGAAGAAGAGAAGAAGAGAAGAAGAGAAGAAGAGAAGAAAGAAGAGAGAAGAAGAGAAGAAGAGAAGAAGAGAAGAAGAGAAGAAGAGAAGAAGAGAAGAAGAGAAGAAGAGAAAAGGAAAGAGAAGAAGAGAAGAAGAGAAGAAGAGA